>JAWPHD010006149.1:0-149890 GCA_037043455.1 Cyrtodaria siliqua | reverse complement strand
TTGCTCAGTAGGAAAAATAATCGTGAACGCTCGGCCAATCCCGTCATTCCTCGGGATCCCGCCTCGTGTGTATCACGGCGCTTCGATATGTTCAAAATCTTGACATTCTGTTAGCCGGAAGGCAACGGCACAGAAAATAGTGCATTGTTGCTAAGCTGTTGCCACATAAACAATATGGCCGCTTGCCACACGTGTTGATGTATGATTTGCGTTGCATGTTTGTTATTTACAATACAGATGAAGGTTTTATCACTGCTTTCACGTAAATAAACTATAGATGGAGCAAGCGGCTAAATGACATTGCAAAATGTTGAAGATAACTTTGATTTTGAATGCAAATTCGTTTTGGCGGGAATCTGACGCGCGTCACCTAGTATGACGTAACCAATATGGAAACCTGCGTATTACATTCGAGTCATGCTGCGAAGCACTGTACAGTATGTTGCGAATCTAGGAAAACATCAAATAACATCGGGAACGCGCGCCTGTTTTGGATGGTTTAATTTGCGGGACCCGGTACGGTTTTTGATGTGATTTGCGGCGCGATCCTGAAAATGTAAAATAAAATAATATTGTTTTTGTTATATGATGCAATGGATAAAAAAAGGGAAAATAAAAGAAATAGAACCTTATTGTTTGATTCTAATCACATTTGTATTATTAATTAATTATAAATAAAACAAAGTAAAAAAGCGAAATATTCAATATCGACAAAAGTATGTACTGTCAAATATTCATTGGTTATAACAATTTCGGGGCAAGTTAAACAAAATCAGGGCAAGTGTCTTTTCAGTCAGGGCAAGTGGACTTTTGAAATCTACTTGCCCTGGGCTATTCCCAATTTTAATTTTCTTGGAGCACTCTTGTGGCGACTACTCCTCTGAAACTACTTGACAGATGTTTCACGAAATGTCACAGGAATGTTGCTCTTGATGTCTAGTAATACATGTCAACCAGAAATTCAAGATGGCCGCCACGGCTTAAAATAGATTTTTACAAATACAATTTCTTGCCGGCCACTTCCCAAAAACCATAAGAGTTATTGATTTGGAACCTTGAACCAAAATGAATGGCATGCATGTGGTTGGTCCTAACCAAAATTCATTTCGATTCGATGTCCAACATGGCAGCCAGCGCACATCTTTGTTTATATAAGGCTATTTAGGAAAAACTTGTGGCGACTAATCCTCCGAAACGACTTCAAGGATTTTCATGAAATTTTATAAGAATGTTAGCAACCAAACAGACCGGCCGGAAATTCAAGATGGCTGCCACAGCTACTAATAGATTTTACACAATACAAGTTTGTGGCGACTACTTCTCAAAAACCATAAGTAATATTGCTTTGGAACCTTTACTAAAATGACTGGCATGACATGTAGGTGGTCCTACACATTTCGCTGGTGGTCATGAACATGACCACCAGCGGCCATCTTCGTTTACTTAGTTATATAGGAAAAACTTGTGGCGATTATTCTGAAAAAAACATGATGGATTTGCATGACACCTTACAGGAACGTTGCTCTTGATGTCTAGTAAAACTCGATTCGGTCGGAAATTCAAAATGGCCGCCACAGCTAAATATACATTTTTAAAAATACAAGTTCATAGCGAATACTAAAAAAAAGAGATTTTAACCAACTCTCTCAAACAATAACTTGCCACTTCCTACAACCCTTAATCATGAACTTCAGGTGAGGATTCAGCGGCCTCTTAGTCAGTGGATAAGGACGCCTCGGCTTGAGAGATATATAACATAACAAGAATCACTTCGCCAATAAAAATCATAACAATTCATACAATCTTTAATCTGAACTATAGAAACAGCTCAAACCCAGTTTCGCCATTCAGTACGCTGTACATTGATTAATAATGGGTTAGTATGTGGAGGCTTTGTTCAAGTCACAACATGTAGTCGTCGATATGGAGATGACAGGAAGGTAAAGTGAAGAATTAAAAGATACTGTATGAATACAGATAAGTTTTTATTTGGTCTTAGGTATACATTATTATACATGTTAAAGGGAACATATTCAAGTATTTTCAATTAAACGATTTACTCCTGAGCTATTACAAAGGGAATTTCAGTGACCATGCTACAATATAATATAAAAGTCATATTTACTTAAATTTTACAAGTGATTATCATATGGGCCCTATTTATGTTCATGTTTTAGTTGTATTCAGGCTCAAAACCGCTTCGGAGTTGCCGTTAAGGCAATCAACTTTGCATTTGAAATGAATTACAAGTGACCTTATAGAAAATATTTAATTTCTTTACTTCTTTACTTCATTATAATACTCAAATATAAATGGGTGCCTAAACGTCTAGGGTAAAAATTAAAATAGATGCCGAAATGGTTTGATACCGAAACGTCTAGGTGCCGATTCGTCTAGGTGTCGAAATGGTTTGGTGCCGAAATGTCCTGAATCGATCTTGATCATACAGACGCAAAAAATTGAGCATTGTCTGCATTTATTAATAAGCATTTTTCATGTACTGAGCATTGGGACCCTGCTTTAATTAGACTAATATACTATATACACAATAGTTTTCGTCTAGAAAACACATAAATGATCATGTATATTTAATAAAAATAAAAAAAGCCTAGACAGTCACAAAGTAAGTTTTCAATGACTTGAGCAACAAGAGAACAAATTATTAAAGGTATGTCAGGTGTATAATGTGTTGTTCTCTGGAGAATGGAAATATCGAGCTGTGCTGTTCTCAGACAGCTCTTCTTACGTTCTCTAATGATCTTGTTTCCTTGTATATCAAAACGGGTTCTTGTAATGTCTTTGATGCCATTAATGCCTTGCACATTCGGTTGATCTATTTTGTTGACTGGTGGAACCTGGCTGAAGCGATTATTGCTTTTTTAACCAAGAATTGTCCTAGAACTTCTGAATTGTCACTTTCAATTGTCACATCTCTATTTCTGACAAATATACGAGACTCCATTTCGCGTAGTTTGTATGGTGGTCGTATATTTTCATTCAAGCGGAAGCATAGACGATAACGGCCCAGTTGCACGCTGAATTCGATACGGACGGATATTGAAAACAAGAGTGCAAAAATTGTTAGAACATACGCCTGTCTTGAGGGGAAAGGATTGGAGAGTTACTTAACTTTCCATTACAATTACTCAAGTTATTAAGCGGACTTCATTAAATTCAACACTTTTAACCAATAATTTGGCAGAGATTAACGCAAAAAATCCAGACATGTATAGTGTACACACGTACATTTGTAAACCAACACATGTCAACTCCAGCCTTGTATAATGTTCACATGTACTCGTGTAACCCAACAAATGTAATCTCCAGTCTTGTATAATGTTCACATATACACTTGTAAACAAACATATGTAAACACGAGAAGAGATGTACAGTGTACATAATTATCTGCATTTAGATCCGTATGATTCAGATCGACAGAGTACAACTATACTCTTCTCATTTTGACATGTCTCAAGTTAACATGTCCAGGTTTACAAGCCGTTATATACATATATACATGATTTCGCACCTGATGACCTTATCTCGGAAATTGAAGGACATATCCGAACCTCGCTGAAGGTGGCCTCCGGATGTTTATCCCGCAAAGAAACTAACCGCCAGAAGTATAACGTATGACCATGTGAGAATACATGTACATTCGTATCAAAACTCTATCAAGGTGTTCAGGTCATAAAAAAATGAATATGTGCCGTTTAAAACTATATGTGTTTTCACGGCTTTCCCTAGACCTGCTTCACTGCGCATGTATATCCAACGCAAACAAAATGCATGTGTTTTTTTGTTTTGTTTTTCCAAGTGGAATATGGGATGGTGTTTTCGAAATTTTGCAGGGTGACTAGTTCGTTTTCCAGCATTTTTTTCAAAGGAGGTGGTTTTAAGAGAATGCGGTAAAGAAGATTGTATTAGGAGGGGATGAATCACCGATTTCAGGAGAATACTTTAAAAAAAAAAAGAGACCTACCTAGGGTTTATTCTATAGATTTTCTGGAGGTGAATGATATTTTTCAGGGCGGTGCTTTTTTGTTGTTGTTGTTGTTGCTGTTTTTAATCCGGTGAGGTTGGGGTCGGAGATGGTGTGAGCTGGATGTGTGTGGGATGGGGTGTATTTAAAATGAACGGAAAACGGAGGAGGTAAGGAAGGGATTTCCAGAGGATTAAGGTGGTATTTTGTTTATTTTCCACGTGGCAGGACCTGAAGAAAGGCTTTTCCATTTTTATTTTATTGTTTAAATCCAGGGGTGTATTCTGGGCTATAAACCACATTTCTTAGCGTCGGGGTAGCGAGTGTGCGTGGGGTGTTGAGTATGGATATTATCTAGAATAGCCCATTCATGCCTAACAGAAGTTCCTGTATGTCTAATCCTCGGGTATGATCCGCCCTCCGAGAATATTCAACAAATGTCTAAAGAACAAAAACTCTGCACAGTGCGTGCTCAAGTATCTAAGTTCCCAGAAAAGATGCAATCGTCAAGAGCTGTGTCAAAGAAAGGAGCGTAGCTACCTGTATGTAGAGCATGCTTACACATTGCAAACAAAATAATAATAATAATTAACAAGAAGTCCAAAATAAAATAAAAACCAGGGGGCATGGGTATAAGGTAACGTCTTGTCTGATTCAGTTTTCCATGAAATTCCAAAAATATCAGGTTAATTAATCAACACATCAAAGGTAGAATTGACCTGTAATTTCTAGAGGATATTGGGGCAATGGTCTCCCAGTTTAAAAAGATATATATAAATAAATTAATTAATCTATCGAGTTTGGGGGAACTTTTTTTAGGACTGAACAGATAGGTGAAACGTTATTCTGAGCGTTATTACACAAACTCTGCTTTCGGAATATTTAATAACAAAACATCCCCCACCCCACCACCTTCGCCACACCTTTCATTTTTGTGCTGTTTTATTTCTTTTAGAATTTTCGTATCTATGAAAAAGTTGTAGGATATAAGTAATAACTGGGTGTGTAAACGCAAAAGCAAGTTTGCACTAACAATTTATTTGTCACCCACCTAGGTGGGGGCGGGTATGGGGCAGCATCGGGAGTACCTAGGGAAATAGAAAAATGTTTAATTGCTACCCTGGGAGCAACATTTTCCAGGGTAGTCCCCAATGTTAGTACTATATACTGGGTTATGTCATAAGTCAGTACCCCGGTGTCAACATTGTTCATGTTATATTTCTTTTTTTACCTAACAAAACAACACGTGAAAATGGGTCATGAACTTTGACCTTGCTTTACTCTCGCCACGTACAAAATCAGGGCTCAACACGGGTACCATGAAGTTACCTTTCCAATGATGCCCAACACTTTGCTCCTCGCAAGATGTTGAACTCGAGCATTAACTAACGCAAATAGGCTAAAGTGGCCTCCAGATTATAGGCCTTCGATCCATGGTTGTTAATGTTCCCCAGATCCCTAAACAATAATTGGCCATGTTCCCCAGATCCCAAAAAACCATTGGCAGGGCCTCAACATAATAAGTTTCGTATATTTTGAAGAAAGTATATTATGGTGTTATCTTCGACATGGACCACAGTATTAAGCAAGTGCTAGAACGTCGTCTGCTAAAGATTGAAATTGAATAACGAGTTCTTAGTCACGGACATACTATGGAACGCCAATGCTGCCTTCTGATGGTACTGGTCCGTATGTTCTGTGCATTTACCAAGTTGTTCTGTGTTAACTACATTTTGTCCTGTAAACATCATTTTGTTCTGTACATTTGTCATTATGTTATGTGCATTTACTTACTCGTTCTGTACTAACGACATTTTGTTGTGTGCATACATCATTTCGTTCTGTGCATTTGTCATTATGTTATGTACTTACGACATTTTGTTGTGTGCATACATCATTTCGTTCTGTGCATTTGTCATTATGTTATGTACTAACGACATTTTGTTGTGTGCATACATCATTTCGTTCTGTGCATTTGTCATTATGTTATGTACTTACGAAATTTTGTTGTGTGCATACATCATTTCGTTCTGTGCATTTGTCATTATTTTATGTACTAAAGACATTTTGTTGTGTGCATACATCATTTCGTTCTGTGCATTTGTCAAACGTAGATATTAAAATGATGTATGCACACATCAAAATGTCGTTAGTACATAACATAATGACAAATGCACAGAACGAAATGATGTATGCACACAACAAAATGTCGTTAGTACAGAACGAGTTAGTAAATGCACATAACATAATGACAAATGCACAGAACGAAATGATGTATGCACACAACAAAATGTCGTTAGTACAGAACGAGTTAGTAAATGCACATAACATAATGACAAATGCACAGAACGAAATGATGTATGCACACAACAAAATGTCGTTAGTACAGAACGAGTTAGTAAATGCACATAACATAATGACAAATGTACAGAACAAAATGATGTTTCTACAGGACAAAATGTAGTTAACACAGAACAACTTGGTAAATGCACAGAACATACGGACCAGTACCATCAGAAGGCAGCATTGGCGTTCCATAGACCACGGTACTAAACAATTGCTAGAGCGTCGTCTGCTAAATATCGAAATTGAATAACTAGGGCTGTAGGTATCAGTAGCGCGGAGCTTACCTACAGTGGAATATACTGTATCAGTAGCGCGGAGTTCACCTACAGTGGAATATACTGTATCAGTAGCGCGGAGCTTACCTTCGGTGGAATATACTGTATCAGTAGCGCGGAGCTTACCTACAGTGGAACATACTGTATCAGTAGCGCGGAGCTTACCTTCAGTGGAATATACTGTATCAGTAGCGCGGAGCTTACCTTCAGTAGAATATACTGTATCAGTAACGCGGAGATTATCTTCAGTAGAATATACTGTATCAGTATCGCGGAGCTTACCTTCAGTAGAATATACTGTATCAGTAGCGCGGAGCTTACCTACAGTGGTATATACTGTATCAGTATCGCGGAGCTTACCTTCAGTAGAATATACTGTATCAGTAGCAAGGAGCTTACCTTCAGTAGAATATACTGTATCAGTTTCGCGGAGCTTACCTTCAGTAGAATATATTGTACCAGTATCACGGAGCTTACCTACAATGGAATATACTGTATCAGTATCGCGGAGCTTACCTTCAGTGGAATATACTGATATTCATAGAGAATAATAAATGGGTATACATGGTGTCAGAAATTAAGTTTGCATTACAATCCTGGAATTAAAGTTTAAACAAAGGGAACTTTAAAAAAACGGATTTAATTAATTCATGTGACATCTGTGATAGTTTTCTGGACTTATTGCTGATACGCGTTTAACGTGACCATTTTACAAGGATGGCAAGCTATCAAAGACAGAATCAAAAAACGGACTGGGAGGCAAAATACTTGCCTAATGCATTCAAAGCATGTAAAGCGCAGGCTGACTTTATGTTTTGAGGCCCGCAACGTTCTAATGCTATGGGTCGGTGAAAAAGGACGCCAAATATTTTTCAAATGGAACCTCACCGACGCCGAAAAGAAAAAGCTGAAGTCGTATTAAGATGGGTTCGAAGCCTACTGTCGGCGAAGGTTAAGGCAATCAAGGAAATGCCTGCTCCAACAACTAGGTCCGAGCTTGTGTTAGGCATGATAACATACATTCAGAAGTTTGCGCCAAACTTAGCAGAATTGACAACTCCTCTAAGGCAACTTCTAAGTAAAGATGTTGAATTTAGCTGGGACTGTCCCCATGAAGATGCAATGCAGAAAATTAAAAGCATCATTTGTCAGTGTCCTGGCCCCATTTTAGCCTATTTTGATCCCAACAAAAAGGTCACCCTCCAAGTAGGTGCCTCAAAGAATGGCGTGTCAGTTACTCTTTTCCAAAATAAGCAACCCGTATAAATTGCCTCCAAAGCATTCACCCCCAGCGAGGTTAACTATGCGCAAATAGAAAAAGAACTTTACGCCATACTGTTTGTTTGTAAAAGGTACCATCAAATGGTATACGGTTACTCAAAACCCATTAAAATACAAAGTGACCACCGTCCGCTAGAGTCAATATTTAAGAAAGTCCTTAGCACCCCCTCGACTGCAGCGCATGCTGTTACAATTGCAGAAATACAATCTCGAGGTTACACATATCAGCAGTAAAAACATTCCCTTAGCAGACACTCTGTCCAAGAAATATTTATCAGATACATACCCTCAACTCTCTGACGGATTGGCTGACTACATATATGCGGTTATGTCATTACTGCCTGTTAGTGACAAAAAGATGGAAATGATTCGGATCAATACTAAATCAGACCCAAAGTTACAGGCCCTTAAACGCATAGTTTTACAATGTTGGCCTAACGAACGCAAATCATGCCCCAAACAAGTTCTTGACTTCTGGAACTGTATGGATGAAATAACTGTCATAAGTGACATACTTCTCAAGGGCACAAAAATCATTATCCCGGAATTGTGCAAAAAAGAAATGCTATAGAAAATACACTATGGTCATTTCGGATGTGATACATCTTTATCACGTGCCAGAGATGTCATGTTTTGGGTAAATATGATTACTGATATTAAGAACTACTTTCTTAAATGCCCCGTCTGCCTAGAGCGCAGAAACTCAAATTGTAAGGAACCCCGTGTTCCTAGTGAGATTCTGGCCATGGCAAATAGTAGCTAATGATTTGTTTCACAATAAAGACTACATCATGTTGGTTGATTACTGGTCAAACTAACTTAAGGTCAGCAATCTGAGAGACACAAAATCCAAAACTGTCATTCAAAACCTTAAAGAGTTTTTCAGCCGGATCGGAATCTCAGAAAAGCTCAGTATGGTTCACAAGAGTTCGCCCATTCTGCAAGCGAATGGGGTTTTAAACACGTTACTTCAAGCCCTACGTATGCCCAAAGTAATGGTTTAAGCGAACGAATGATTGGAGTATGCAAACATATATTCTCCAAAGCTCTACGTGATGGTAAGTATCCATACATTGCACTACTCGAGTACAGAAATTCCCCTCTGGATTGTGGGAAATCACCTACAGAGCTATTAATGAGTAGAAAACTGAGGTCAATATTACCCTCAACCACTGATCAATTGACCTCAAACTCAGTCAATATCATAAACATTCAAAAACAGGAAGTTTCTATTTACCCAGACAAAAAAGGAATATTATGACAGATCAGCAAATTCTCTCAAACCTCTAACGGTAGGGGAAGGGGTATGCATTTAAAAATATGTGGAAGCCTGCAGTAGTTGAACAGAAAGTGAATCCAAGATCTTATATTGTTAGTACAGAAGAGGGAGGTTCATATCGCAGAAATCGCCGTCATTTACTCAAGTCAAATGAAACCCCTATTAACCTCAATAGCAATCCAGCTGCTATACCTACATCCCAAAAGTCACATGAACCCAATAAGATCAACATTTCCCAGACTCCCAACAAAACTGAAAGTCTGTCCCAAAACCTATATACAACCAGATCTGGCCGTGCTATTAAGGCACCTCAGAAACTTAATTTGTGAAAGAATTACATTGTAATCTCATACACGTTTTGTGATTCATTTATAATTGGAACAAATAACTATTTTGTATTTTGTAAACTTGAACATTCTTACAAAAGAGAAACAATTATTTAGCCGACCAATTCGTCTGGCATACATCCTGTGATCAGTGGAGATCATTGTTTATAGTAATTATCAACTCAACACCTGTGTGTGGTAAAACAATAAACTGTGGCAGCTCAGTTAAATATTAGTGACAGTTTCAATCTATGAAATTAACCCTTTGATGTTGGAAATGTCAATTGTGACTGGTACAGTGTACATTAATTATTTTATTATATTGACATTTAAATTCCTAGGATAATTGATTTCAGTACCAGATGAAATAAACCGAGTTTGTACACTTTTTTAAAAAAGGGAGATGTTCTAAGACTACTCTTACGAGCATATTGTAATATTGAAGACAAAGAGTTGTCTAACATATCCATCAGTTGTATAACATGCATGCACGACACTTTGATAGCAGTCTCTTACTAGTATTCGTACAATAAGCATCATTACTACGTTGCTCTGGAATCACTTAGTTCTTAGTTCACTTAGTTCAGCCCATACACAAAATAGAACACGTGAGCAGAACAGGTATCAGTAGCGCGTAGCTTACCTACAGTGAATATACTGTATTTGTAGCGCGGAGCTTACCTACAGTGAATATACTGATCACTCATCTACCGATATAAAAGCCGTATGAACCACTTTCATGCATTAATTAAAACGATAATGGGTTACATATTGTGTACCTCACAGTTTGATGTACTACAGAGGTGGCAGCGTTGCATAAGGTTATAATAGCGTAAATGAGTCTCCATTACCCTTCCATAGTAAAGTTAGAATGTTGACAACCTGTTAAAAACTCAAACCTCGTTAGAATTCGAGAAACTTACTTTATCATGCAAATAAACATGTCTGCTATTAAACATCAACAAGGAAATAGGGGGTTTAATACCTTCTAAGAAACATTTCTTCAGTTGTATACTAACACCGGGTCAAAAGGTCAACACTATTTTTACCCCTTGCAATTTCATACCCTGTCTACTTTCACTTCTCAAATTTATATCAAAAACTGTCAAAAATATGATGAGCTGCATTTTCAAATATCAACAACATGTCCAGAATACAGTTACAGCCAAAAAATAACAGGAAACTGCACTAAACAAAGTTTTTAAAGAAAAAAATATTAGCACTCTTTAATAAAGAACTACTTTCGACTGCACCAGGCGAGCACATCCTGTTGATTTAGTGTAATTAGACCATAACTCAACGAACGGTAAACGGTTATAGGTAAAATGCGAAAACCCCGTTTTCTTATCGTTATCCAATCAAAATTGTTGAAAACGTTTTCCAACGCGTTAAACGCGTTTTAGTTGTCTGTATATTATGCTTAAAACGTTTAGCCAATCAAAACACAAAACGATTGAAGCGTTTCTAGGTCAGCAGCGTTTTCGCGTATCCAGGTCAATCGCGGTTTGTAAAAACTGTTTGGCTAATCAGTATTTAAATAATTATTTTATTTTTGCCTTCTTTATATATAATATAGAAGGTTATTACGGAATAGAGGCATACAAATCTCAGCGGCGAATGCCACATCTATAGATCGAAATAAAATATTTGTATATATATTCAACATTACATTAAATATATCAATTGCATACAAATATAAATCAATGAAAAAATTCACTCTGATCGGACATACACCTGTGAGAAAAGTACATACACATATTAATTCGTGAAACACTACTGATGTATAATTATTATAAATTACATGTACAACAATACTGTATTATAAGTTCATCTTACTATTTTTAATATATATTTTCTAATTAGTTAAACGTGTTATACATTAATTTACGCACATTGAAACTGTGAATTACTTTCCTTACCTTTTAAAGTATCTTCCCTAAATCCAATAATAGATAGATTTATATTTAGTCGTATTTGCATCTCATTGTTTACAATCAAGTTTACACACACATATATGCATTATTTCATACATAAAACATAAATTGTAAACACTATTTTAAAAGAATTATAGTTAAATTGCACATTAACATACAACATTCAATAATTCATATTAAAGCCGGTGCAGGATAGGGCATACACGTTATACTCATTCATATTTATTACAAGGTGAGCAATTACAAGAATGTATACCCTGCTTTGCACCGTTAACGGTCAAACACAACATATTTGATACTACAGATTTTAGTTTTGTTTTAGATTTCCTAAAATAAATCAGACATTATAATGTGATTTTATATATATTTACTTGTTTATATACGAAACTATTATAAAACAGTGTGCATAAGTAAAATCGCTATTAATCCAGAAAACATCAAAATAATTTAGATATATGACATTCACGTTTTTTTTTTGTGTTTTTTTTCTTTTCGCAAATTGATTACAAAAGTGAAACATACGTTTATCAATGCAATAAACGCAAGACCGGCATTGTATTCGTTTTCTTTATCTATATAAGAGACAAACTATAACTCGAGGACATGGCTATGTTTTTGTTTTATTAATCATACATATTAATGTATAATGTTGTTCGTATTGTTCAGTTGTACATGTAATGTTATATAGATGTATATGAACTTCAAACAAACAGCAAGAATGCCATAAAATCTGTATTAAGCTATATAAATTATTATATATGATTCATGTGCATTTTGATTGACACATGATAATCAAGATCACTTAAAACAGCTGGTCGGATTCTTTTTTAAAAATAGTTGCGGGGCGAAAAAAAACAAAACAGGTCTGCGGTGTGTCTCTTTAAGACATTCACATATCGTGAACATATAGGATATGTGTGTATTTGAATATTTCAATAAAACAGCATGGGAAGTATTCCCTTTGAAATAGTTTGACACACCGACGGTCACTATTACTATTTCCAAATCCAAATATGTATCTGTCTGTTTTGGTTTATTTTATTATGGACGACTTTTTTTACTTATGAATAATACAAAGGTTACGTTTACACATTATATCTGTAAAAAAAAGATATTTATAATGCGAAAGCGAGCTTTTAAAATCTTTTATGGAGAAAACTCGACTTCAAAAAAACAACTATCCATTAGCGCCGAGTTGCCGAAAGTTTTCGTGTCGAGTTTTTTTACCGCAAACATTTTCATAAACACTAATCAAACAATAATTAAACAAAACGGACCATTTCCAAATCCAAATATGTATCTATCTGTTTTGGTTTATTTTATTATGAACGACTTTTTTTACTGATGAATAATACAATACAATACGAGTTTTTTTACCGCAAACATTTTCATAAACACTAATCAAACAATAATTAAACAAAACGGACCATTTCCAAATCCAAATATGTATCTATCTGTTTTGGTTTATTTTATTATGAACGACTTTTTTTACTGATGAATAATACAAAGGTTACGTATACACATTATATCTGTAAAAAATAGATATTTATAATGCGAAAGCGAGCTTTTAAAATCTTTTATGGAGATAACTCGACTTCAAAAAAAACAACTATCCATTAGCGCCGAGTCGCCGAAAGTTTTCGTGTCAAGTTATTTTACCGCAAACATTTTCATTAACATTAATTAAACAAAACGGACTATAGGACTAAACCGCTTTCAAGTTTTCCCTAGTTTTTTAGCAGTGTACTGCTTTCGATTTTAACGGTTATTTATTTGATGTGAACAGGAATAATATTTGTTATAATAATATAGATATATAGAGTCGTTTTAAAATAATTGTGTAAAAAAAGCATAATTACAAATTGTCTTAATTACCGATATTTGTAAATAAAACAATAAGGAATATAAATGTTGATTTCACAGACGAGCAATGACCGTTAGCTAAAATAGTAATATCATATATGGCCGGTATACGGTATACAGCATACTGTGCATTCTATAAATAACAAGAACAGTATAACGCATGCGTTATATGTGGACGATTTTTAATAATGGGTTAGTTTGTGGAGGCTTTGTTCAAGTCACACACCTGTAGTCGTTGATATGGAGATGACAGCAAGGTAAAGTGAATAATTAAAATATACTGTATGAATACAGATTCATTTTTGTTTGGTCTTAGGTATGCATTATTATACATGTTAAAGGGAACATATTCAAGTATTTTCAATTAAACGATTTACACCTGAGCTATTACAAAGGGAATTTCAGTGACCATGCTACAATATAATATAAAAGTAATATTTACTTACATTTTACAAGTGATTTCATATGGGCCCTAATTATATTCATGTTTTAGTCATATCAAGCTCAAAACAACTTCGGTTTTGCCGTTTAGGCAATCAACTTTGCATTTTAAATGAATTCCAAGTGATCTTATAGAAACTATTTAATTTCTTTACTTATTTAATTTATTACTCAAATGTAAATGGGTGCCGAAACGTCTAGGGTAGAAATTAAAATAGATGCCAAAATGGTTTGATGCCGAAACGTCTAGGTGCCGATACGTCTAGGTGTCGAAATGGTTTTGTGTCGAAACGTCCTGAATCGATCTTGATCACACAGACGCAAAAACTTGAGAATTGTCTACATTTATTAATAAGCATTTTTCATGTACTGATCATTGAAACCCTGCTTTACTTAGACTAATATACTATATAAACAATAGTTTTCGTCTAGAAAAATAATGTTGTTTTTGTTCTGAGTATATATGTTCAATCCACGTGGCGTCTGGCATGCTTATCATTATATTCGCCGTGGGTGTGCCAGACGCGCGCGTCTTATCTATTGGCCAACCATAAATGGTGGCAGAGATACAGATACGCCCTTCTATTTCTAACAGCCAATAAAAATAATGGAAATATATAGTTGATGGTCAAAGGCGATATTTTAGATATTATTATCAGTTAATTATGCCTGATGATTTCAACAAATGCTTTGTTTTAGATATTGTCATTGTATTTATATAAAAAAAAACACGCTAAATGTAGTGTCAAACTTAATTCTAATTTATATTAAACATATGGATTTATTTTAGTCGATCAATATTATAGATAGATAAGCAGTCTGTTGAATTTACTAGACGTGATTCTATACAATTTAATTGCGTTTATGAATACAGACCAATTAATGGAGAAGATAAACGCTGCGTCTTTTATTTTTTTTTAAATAAAACAATTATAATAGAATAAGAAAAGTTGATAATCATATATGACCATACTTATTAACATTACTTTTACAAAAGGTGTAAAAAAAAGAAAAGAAAATGAAGCTCCTGCTTTTTAAGCAGTGTGTTTTAGTTCAAATAAGATGCACGGAGGATCACAGAACCGAAAAGAACATATTTTTATTCAGACGTAAACTAAACAGTTTCTCGAATACAACATGTTTACAGAATATAAAATCACACTATTTTCAACAATCTTTAACTGCGTTGTAATGACGAAATCTTTTATTTGATAAGTGTTAAAACATTTTGGGGTTTATAATTCATACTTAATTACTATAACCTATATTAAAATATTCTCGGTAATGAATACAAAATAAAAACTCCACGGATTTTCCCCCCACTTTAAATGTAACGTTTGTTCATGCAGTATAAATAGACAGATGACAGTCTTAAATCACCGTCTCGATTTATTTATCCAATAGCATGTTTTACTATAAACCTGCCTGCATAAAATTAAATAAAATTTTGAGTTTTTTTTCTTATTATATCATATGTTTAAAAATAGTATGGGTGCAATATACTCCCCATTTAGTAATATGCCTAACAGCTTTATACCATTATTATAATTAATATTAATGATTGAACAAATACAGGTTATGTCAAAAACTAAAAGGACTCCATGAGTTAAAAAAAATAATCAACATTACCGTGTTTCCTTTTAAAGTAAATAACAGCTTTCTGATAGAAACTGGACGCTGGTCAAATAATCGAGTACCTTTCCAAGACAAAAAATGTTCTCATTGTAACCTTAACGACCTGGCAGACGAATACCATTACTTACTAGTTTGTCCCTCTTTCCACATCAAAAGAAAACAATTGTTAGATAAATACTACTACAAACATCCTAACACACTGAAATTCAAACAACTCTTTGTGTCAGAATCAATAAAACAATTCGAAATTTGAGCATTTTCGCAAAAACTTTCCTAAAGCAAATAAAATAACTAGATTCGCTTACTATACTATATATATTATGCATATCCAACATTATCCACTATTATCCATTGCGCTGACACCGTCACTCCATTTGTATAGTTTTTTTAGTCCCCTTTAACACAATCCAAGTCGTACATATCACCCACAACAAATTTATGAATGACACTTCGAACCTAATATACACCAAGACACAGCTTGCACGTGCAAATGTAGCCAAAATTAATACTATCGGTACATACAGTCAATGGCAGCACGCCCCTACAAACATTTCAACCATGCACGTTTTTCTTGTGGTCACCCTAGTCTCCAAAATAATAAACAGTATGCCTTTCAACGGTGAACGGTCCGGCCAATTTACTACAAACCAAAGATTCTCACGAACGTATCCTTGCCTGTTTTCGTTTTCGCATTGGAAAGGCCTTTCAGTAGGGAACACTTTACGTATTCTCTCCCTCGTAGTACTTAATATTTATTTATCTTTTATTTATTTATTTACTTTTGCATTACACCCCCACCCCCACCCGCTCCACTTAAACTAGCTACATTCTGTAAAAAATATATATATAAATATATATTTAAAAAAATAATTAAACAAAGAAACTGATACAGGAACAACTCATACCCTCTGTCACATTTCTTGGTTTTTCTCTCTGCAGTGTGGCAGTAAGCCTAATTATAATAAGGTGAACATATACGGCCCCAGTCAGGGTATATTGCAATTTAAATAGACTATTCTACTCATTTGTTTCTGCACCGAATTTTATTAAAAATGTGCACAACTTTTAAAACCGATTCATCAAATAAAATGCATAATATACGCCACAAAGAAATAATACTGAATTGCAACTTTTCTCGTATTCTACATCTAATTATGTAATCCTAGCTTCACTTCTCCCTCTCCTGCTACTTCTTCTAACTACATCTCACGTACCCCTACCCCGTTATATCACATCATATTTTGTGTACTATGCCTCATGTGGTTATTTCTTGTATTTCATGTATGTTGTAACCTGAGTGAAACAATACAGATTAAGATTAAGATTAATATTGAGTAACAATGACAAATACTTCAAGATTGCCTTGCGTCCCTTTTTATAATTTGTTCAGATAAGAATATGTTACCTCTTGGATTGTATATCATTATAAACTAGTAAATTAATCACTTAAGTTAGATAATGGTGAACATATAATTGAATAACAATGTACATATACCGCAAAACTAATAAAACATTTGTATATCAAATTAATTTAAGACACAACGTATTCTAAAAACTGATGTTTACATTCTGTAGGTTTAACTCGGAGAAATTTCCTAACTGAAACCATTTCAGTACTTTTATTCTACCGACGAAAGTTAACACTGACTGCATATACACTATCTTTATTTCTGTCTTGTCATAGTACAAACAATGCATATTACCCACTAATTTAGTACGTCATATTCAAAATAGATTTATAAAAGTAACTACAAGTGTTAAATCTAGTGAGAAACACGATTTAACACAAATGAACAGATTATTTGACATACTCTCTCTCTCTCTCTCTCTCTCTCTCGCTCTCTCTCTCTTGCTCGCCCGCCCACTTCTTCCGTATGATATGTTTTTTATATTGCCGCTGATTATATTTGAACTAGTTTCTTTACTGTGTTGTCATATGCTTTCTCTCCCTCCTTCTCTCTCTCTCTCTTTCTTTCTCTCTCTCTCTCTCTCTCTCTCTCTCTCTCTCTCTCACTCATTCACTCTCTCTCTCCCATGCTTGCCTGCCAGCTCCCGGTTGGTTTATTTTCTTATTTTTTTTATTTATTACTTAGATCTATAATCGTCTGAATTAATAAATAAATCCGTTCTTTCCTCCTCTTGCTGCCTTCATTTATTTTAATTTTATTATTATTATTATTATTATTATTCAATTCTCACCACGAGTCGTACGCGTGTCTCCTTCTTTCTCATACATCATGTATTTTGATCTGAGAAATACTGGACAGTTGTTGTTGTTGTTACTGTTGTTGGTGTTGTTGTTGTTGGATTCAGACACATAAAAATTGTACCGCCATTGTAAATCGAGACTTTTAAAGATTATGAAAGGCCATAACGATCAAAGATTTAAAAGTGTAATAAAATGTTGTATTTAATCCACTGTTTCGTAACCAATAATAGGAAAAGGGTATATATTAAAAATATCTACGTGTTCGTTGGCGGACGGACTATAAACCTTAGAACTACACACACACACACATTAAAAATATCTTAAAACATAATGTATTATCTCAAATCATATTTGAAATAACTGATTAACAACAGTTGTTTACTTTTCAATATAAAATAAGGCTTATACACTCACATAAAATAATAATTATCATATTACTTACATATAAAAAAACTATACGGGTACCTGCATAAAAAAAAAAGTATCACATTTTCAATGGCAGTTAATGTTCTAGAATGTGTGTCTATCACAGAAGCTTTATTATATACTATTGCCCGAATATCACCATACAAGGAACATTTAATTCTCACTTGTAATTCATTCTCAACCGGATTATTATAAAACGGACAGAATCTTTCATTGAAACTGGTAGATACGCTCGTATGTGTGTGGGTTTTTTTTGGTAAAATAATATTACAATATCGCTCTGTAATAAATGTGTTTTTAAAAAAATCTGTAAGTTCTCAATTTGTTTATACCTGTTCCACTAACTGCACTTTCAGAATTAATACAGTCCTTCCATTCATTAACATGTACGTTCAAACCGGCCGCATTCACTTTATCTAACATACTCTTTTTATTAATATTTTAATTCAAAGTATTCAGTTTTTGACATCCTAATCTATCATAAATCCGTACCATTCTATAACATCAATTTTTACAGTTAGTGACACCTTTATCAAAACAAAAGATGCAAATACGTTTATTAACTTTATTGAATGGCAACTTATTAAAGGAAATATAGCGACACAGGCAAACGAGCTCTGTTAATAAGAGTTCTGAAAAACTTGACAAAAGGTGAAAACATTACCCAACTCGGATGATAAACTAAAAATATATGACAATGTGAAGGTTGTTCTATAACAGGCAAGGGAGCCGCCATTTTTAAAACTATGACGTCATAGTTCCAAATTACCATATATGCAGCGTGACTTAAGATCCCAAAGTGACACTCTGACTCTTGTAGTACCAAGATCTCGTACAGTTATATACGGTGACCGTAGCTTTGCAACTGCTGCTCCAAAGTTGTGGAACGCGCTTCCAGTGGGAATCCGGAATTCCAACACACTTGACTCTTTTAAGAGATCACTGAAAACTCATTTCTTTTTAATGATATATAGTGGCTGATGTGTATTTTAAGCTGGACTATTTCATAAATGATTACCTTGTTTTATCATCTTATTATGACAGTACTATATTTTAAACATGGATTTTAATTTTAGTCAGTATAATAATAATAATGTCTTAACTTTATCTTAGCAATATAATCTAAATGTTGTTTTATATTTTACCACTTAATATCTTCGCATATCTTAGAGTTAATACATGTATTGTTTTTTTTCAGTTTTGACTGTGTGTGAATGTATTATTGTTTTACTTGTAAAGCACTTTTGAACATATGTTATATATGAAAAGAGTGCTCACGGTAGTCAGGGGTCGTTTAGGTTCAACCCATATGGAAATGATCATTTGTTCAGGTCTTAATTGGAACTTGAAGATATTTGACTTTATTATTGCTTAACGCGGCATCCAGTTGGGTTCGACAGTATCTATATACTTTCGTGATACCTTCATTGTTTTACGAAAAACGACATAATCTGATTTCTCATAGCATGATTCAGCACAATTTTAATATTGAGAGATTGATCAATACATGTGTGTTTCACAATTAGAGGAAACGAATAGATTTACTCATATATATTCACCCTGGCCTTTACTATGTACTATCCTCTGTCATAAAACATGTTAATATTACAACAGCAAATATAAACGGGTCCTGTTTTAAAAGAAACACATTTTATATTAGCAATATCTAATTTTATTTTGTGAATGTATACAAGTCAGTATAAAATGCAAGATATATAAGGGGCTGCCTTTTAAACACAAATACTGTTTTTTTTACATGTTTAAATTTAATCTACATGTAGTTAATTGTTTCATTTAAAGCTGCCTCCAGAATTGACCAGAATACTTTCTTAAACATTTAGAAAAGGTTGTACATGTTGATGTTTTTTTTTCTTGGAGCGACCAATTCGTCGACGAAAACTCCTAACACAACGACGTGTCATTCTGTAGATACAGGTTTAATCTGAAAAAGAATAATATCACTGTAAGAGCTTAAATGATCAAAGCAAAGCATAGATGACAGATTTCATCATAGTTTTTCACCTTTCATTGTCTAACCTATGTATATTGATGCTAAATAAAACCCGTCGGTTGTGAAGTTTCATTCCAATACGTCCCTGCCGGTGTAAAGTTTCATTCCAACCATCCAGGCACCCTGGTCCCAATGCCTAAACTTGAAATAACTTAATTAAATTAAAAATTATTAGGGTATTGTTGTTTTTTTATGTTTCTCTAAAAATGTCAAGACCTCTCTATCATTCTTTACAAAATTGTCATTGAATTAATTGTATGTGAAAACTGGTGAAAATTAGTAAAATTCAGACCGAATTTAAAAAGTTTAAAAAGCATTATTTTAGAAATGTCAAACATTAAATACCATCACATAGTCTTAAGTTACTCAAATATTACGCCAATTCAAACTATAATGATGAATTTTGGATGGTAAGCGTAATCAACTGATGGGTCATGCAGCCATATTTCAAAAATAACATTGCCATTTCACGACAAATCAACGAATTTCACACGCTCCAAATTTCTAAAGTAAGTGCTCATTCCAAAAAATAAAAATAATAGTACCATAACATGACCTTTACTTGAATAAATAACTCATTTTACACTCATATACATGTTCGCTCATTGGGGAAATCGTAAGCAACAAACACCAAAATTCGTCGTTTACCCGCTTTTGACCAAATATTTCACATTTTTCTTTGTGTGCCGTTGCTGACTGTTGCTGATCAAATATCTTCGTAAGTTTGCACTACAACATAAATTAAACATAAAACAAACAAAGAACAACACTTACCAGATCAATTTGCACAACAATAATAGGTGACTACCGATAATTACTGAGATATTTGCGATTTTGTTATTTTTTTTATCAGCGGAAATCAGCGTGTCCACTTTCCAACAAAAATGGCCGCTGAAGTCTCGCGGCGGCACCGAATTGACGAGATTTCAGCCCATTTCATAATCCTGTAATATAGACGGATCCTAGTTATATGTATTTGAATTTACAAACAAATATTATATTACACGCAAATGTGTTTACACACATATGCAAATAGAAACACTAATTATCTATTTCTAATTTCGTCGTCTAGATATATATATTTTGCTAATCGTATTAACAGTCCAGTTGCTTGTGTGTTCATAAGTGACATTATTTAGTAGATAGTAATAAACCTGTGTATGTATTAGCTAAACATAGTCTCTGGCAGTTTATATATAGGATTAGGGCTACTTATATATAATATACGAACTGTACTAGAAAGTATTTTCTTTCCAAAATTCTAAATATTAATGCAGAGTTCTGATAATAACCTTCGTAAATGTGAATTTGAAAGTAAACACGTATACTTCCACTGAAATCAGTATTGAACATCATTCAAATTTAACTGAAAACTGAATATCCAAATGATGTTAAAGCCAATATAATATAAATTCTCGTTTTTCAGTAATGCGGATACGATAAAAGATAAGCGTACCTGTCTAGCGATCTGTATCCGATTGGTCAAACGCGTCTAGCGTTCTGTATTCTGATTGGTCAAACGGCTAGCGATGAAAACGCGAAAAACGGGGTTTTAAACGGATTAACGATAAAAGAACGAACGGTCGCAAAACGGGTTTGCAACGGCCGTGTAAAGTAAAAACTCGGTAATAAAACGCTGCCACCTCTGTAGTTGGTTCTGGTTATAACGGTTGAATGAACTGTTTTAACACTTGTGTAGAATATTTGTGCTTTCTGGAACTATCTCTATTACACCATGAGTTCGGAAAAAGAGCTTCATATAGCGGACTATGTTGTGTTCAGTCTTGCACTATGTGTATCAATGGTTGTCGGGATATACTACGCCTACAAGGATAGACATTACAAGACAGTATATCGCTACCACAGGGGCGGGGGTAAGCTTAAGGCTTTCCCGGTCGCATTATCACTCATCGTCACGTTCGAATCTTCAATTTCTTTCCTAGGTTTTCCTGCCGAAGTGTACATTCATGGATTTATATTTTGGCTATATAATGTGGGGTTGCTTCTCGGTTTCTCGTGCATGTTATGGATATCCATACCCCTCTTCTACCATCTGCAAGTAACCAGTGTCTATGAGTATTTACAAATGCGACATGAGTCGTTATGGATTCGGCGATTCGGCTCGGTTCTTAGCACTGTCTACATGGCATTGTATGCTGGGATTGTTTTATTTGGAACAGCCACTGCACTTGAATCAGTAACAAACATCTATACATGGGTGTCGATTGTCGGTTCGATGGTAGTTGCTGTAACATACACGTCTCTAGGTGGACTGAAAGCTGTTGTCGCTACTGATGTCGTTCAAGGCATTGTCATGATCTTCGCCATATTTTCCGTTCTGATTTTTGGCACGATTTCCGTCGGTGGAGTGGGAAATGTGATCGCATTAAACGAACCATCTGGAAGACTTCAACTGATAGATTTCGATCCGAACCCATTAGTACATCATACATTCTGGACACTAGTTGTAGGTGGGATTATCCAATTTCTGGGCATGAACTTTCAACAGCCGACAATTCAAAGGTTGAATTCCACAAAATCAGCGGCTGAAGCCAGAAAGGTTGTTTATATAGCTATCCCCGTATTCTTCATCCTTCAACTTCTTGTCATGGCAGAAGGGCTTGTTGCGTACGCATACTTCAGCCATAAGGGGTGCGATCCTCTGGCGTCCGGAGAGATTGCTAACCCTAATCAATTGATATCGTTTATCGTTTTGGACATGTTTCACACAGCACCAGGTGTGCCCGGATTATTCATCGGTGCTTTGTGCTGCGCATCCCTGAGTACATTGTCGTCTTTGTTTAGTAGTATCTGATTTTATCTGAGGACAGTAGTATCTGATTTTATCTGAGGACATAGTGAAACCGTACTGGAAAGCAGCTAGTGAGGAAAAGCTGACGAATGCATCAAAGTGTATTGTCATCGTTTGTGGTTTAATTTGCATAGGAGTTGCGTTCATAATAGGACAAATTAAAGGACCATTGCCACAGATTACAGGGAGTATTTTAGGGGCCATCGACGGTCCCATGAATGGTATTTTTATCATGTCTATATTTATAAAGTTCACTACGCGAAAAGGAATGATGACGGGCGTTTTTTTCGGATTAGCGTTTGCTCTGTGGCTGTCTTCTGGTTACAATTTTTCACCTGGGCGAAAAGAAACACCTTGGCTGCCTCTTGGCCCCATAGATAAATGTGAAAATCAAAATATGACAATGGAATTAATGTTTTCAAATGACACATACGAAACAGCAAACTCTAACAGTTCGTTGGTAAAGCATCAGATGACGACATCTACATTCATTGACCATTTCGATAAAAGTTCTGTAGCGACACCAGATATGCAGCTTCTGCATGGTTTAGATTATCTATATTCGATTTCCTACGTCTATTTCCCGGCCATGGTACTGTTCGTGACGCTCGGTATCGGTCTTTTAGTCAGTATATTCACTAAGCCAGACCGGGAACCAGGTGCACCGATACCGCCACATGTAATGTTGTCATTCCGGAAGCAGTGTTTGTGGTGGTTACCCAAATGTGGAAAGTCTTCAGCAGAAAACGAAAAGTCAGTGGAAATTGAACTGGCTGTCAACTGTCAAAATTGTCAAGAAAGATTACTAACCAGAATGGTAAGATGAAGAAATATGCATTGTTCAAAGAAACAGAAACACATATCATAAAAGGAGAGACTATACAAAATTTAAATACTGGCGTAATAAAACGAAATCTCTTAAGATCTTCAAAGAAAAAATATTTGCAAATGCCATACTAAAGAGAGCAAAGATAATAGTTACCTTTGGGGGCATATAAATAACGAACTTTGTAGTTCAAATACAATCAATATCCCGAATGAATTAACGATAGAAGATGAACTTGTAACAAATAATGAAGAATACATATTTTGCAAACATAAGTGACGTTTAAAAGTTGACAATACAATCATACACTTCTTTTCTAGCAAATTGTCAGAAATTCTATAAAGCCTAAATTTCCTTCAAATGTTAACTTCGAGATTCCAATAATGAAACATGATGACTTTATTAAACTTTTAAACGTACTGGATATAACCAACGTCACTGGTATTGACGGATTACGTCCTAACATAGCAAAGCTTGCAGCAGAAGTCATAGCGAATTCTCTCTTAAAAATAATAAATATAAGTTTTCCTACAAGGACCTTTCCTGAAATATTAAAATTAGCAAAGGTATTTCTAATTCACAAAGGCGGCGCTACCGACGATCCAGCAAATTATAGGCCCATCTCAATTTTATCAGTTGTTTCAAAAATTATTGAAAAACATGTCACAAAACACCTATTTGCTTATTTAAACAAATACAAACTACTCCATACTTCACAATTTGGTTTTCGCAAGAAACATTCATGTCAAACAGCGCTTACACAACGTATCGATAAATGGTTAAAATAAACTGACGATGGAAACATACTAGGGGCAATATATTTCGATCTTAAAAAAGCGTTCAACAATATTGATTATACAGTTCTACTGCACAAACTCGCAGTATATAACATAGGTTAATCTTCTATCAACTGGTTTACTTCTTACCTATTTAACCGATCACAATGAGTGGTATCTGACACAGAAATATCTTTCAAAGAAACTGTCTTAACTGCAGTCCCAAAAGGATCTGCTTTTGGACCTGTACTGTTCTTGTTATTTATAAACGACCTACCCCTCTATACTGGAGAAAATAACACAGACCTTTTTGCAGATAATCACGTTTACAAACATATGCGGTTGGTTTTGTCTCTTGGTGCAACGACACTAAAATGCTTATGAACGAAAATACAACTTTCACAATACATGTAGGTACTAAACATATGACAGATAAAGCAGGTAACATACATTTAATTACAAATGATTTCTTTCTAAAATATGTGGAGTTACAAAAGTTGCTGGGAGAAAAATAGACAAATATATAACATCAGATACGCAACTTGACAGTGTATGTCTAAAGATTTCTAGAAATATTAATGAAATTATTATCTAAATATGTCACCAAGACAGTTTAAAGACATACTATAACTCATATAATTTGGGGGAAGATGTACCAACTCAAACAAACACCGCATAGTTAAACTACAAAAACGTGCAGCAAGGCTTATTCTAAAGGCTGACTATTTAACACCATCTGCGCAAATGTTTAAAGATTTAAATTGGTTATCATATTCCCTAAACGTGTTCATTATCACACATGCCTATTGGTTTACAAATCATTATCATCAAAAACCAGAATATATCAATCAACTATTAATAAATGCATCACCAAAACCTGAGAGAAATATGCGCTCTAATACAAATGAAAACTTGCATATTCCCAGATCGCATACATCTTGCTATGATAATTCTTTTTCAGTGTGTGGTCCTAAAGATTGTTATACTCTCCCAATCAAAATTAGACGCTCATCTTCACTTCACCAATTCAAACGCTTGCTAAAAGATCACCTTGTGAAATTGTAAAATTTAATCTTATACTGTCTCATGTGTAATGATTAGGCCTCTCTGTCCAAATCCCTTTGCTCATACTTTTGGATAACTTAAATATACAATCTAAGTAGATGTGTTTTAGATTATATAAAGTTAATAACTTATCATATTTATGAATGTCAGTTTACTGTAAATTGTTGTTTTGTATACGTTTTCAATACACCAAAACTGTATTGTAAGCAAGCAAATTACCAGTTTAATTTCATGAGGTTTCGTACATTCTTCATCTTATCACTTCAAACATAGGATAACCTCCATCCATATCAATTATTGTCATGATTTGTCATTGTTTATTGTGAAAAGATGTATATTTGATGTAAATTTACTGAGCAAATGACTTTCAATTTCAGCGCTACACCTCCACTAAGGAGAGCTCTTTTGTGTAAACAAATCTATTTAGTCTTGTAACGCTTGACTTTTCGCAGTTTGTGGTCCTAAAGATTGTTATACTCACGGAGATATTTCATTGTTTTATTTCATCATTCATTGTGTGAAAGTGCACTTATTTATATATTTATTATTGAATATCGGTACAAGTTTAAATCTTAAATTATATATTGTATAAGTCAAATGTAAACTCTCCTAACAGTATTTGGTTGAGCTGACCAGACGTCCCGACATGAATCTGTGAATTCCCAACTGCCCTACGATATTCTGTAGATTTGTTGATTTTCCAACAAGATTCTATTGGATATCCCAACCAAATTTGGTTGGATCTGAGTTTAGTATAAAAGCAGCCGATTTTTAGAATCGAGGACTTTCAGCATTCAGAATCCGTGGGGAGCAGTCGCATTTTGGCTCGTTTGGAAATTGGCAGACTTTTCATATTTCGCGTCGGGTGACGCCATTAGTTGATAGAGTATTAGAGGTGCGTCACGGGGTGTTTTCGGGTAACTTGCGAAACAAGCGACTATTGGCCGGATTTTGTCTGAGAGTCCTCTTTTAATATAAACGGCTTTGAAAGATATTATTTTGTTCTGAAAGTACTTGCCACAATATACTATTATTATAAATGAGTGAATGTAGTAGATAGTTTTACTTATTTCAAGTCCAAGAACTTTAATGGTATAGAACAAGTGAGTCCTGACAGGAATTTACGTCACTTGCAAGACGAGAGGCCGCTCGGTTGTAACACATGGTAGTCTAGCTAAGTATGTTGTCTAACCATTGGATAAATACGAGCTGTTTAAATGATACATTTACCTAAAACTTATATTGTATTGTGGTGGATTAGCTTGTATGTTGTCTAACCAAAGACAAATATAATATATAGTTATTAATCATACGTTAACGCTCATCTTGTTATTCATCTTAGAAATCATTGTGCATTGTTCTTTAACTATGTTATAAAGGTTCTAGACATGTTTTATGCCATATATAACAATTAATGTTTCAACAAATGTATCTACATATTGTAAATATATATGGGGGTTTTACAACCATATGTCAGACTGGCTATAAGCCAAATATGTTATCCTCGATAAATAAATATATGATTATTAAACGTTGTTTCGTTAAATGTACTAACCCTCCAAATAACAGAAAAATTACACTGCAAAACCGTTTATCGAAATTCTATTCACGTGTTCAGGTCAATTAATGGTGTATTTGTTCCGATTAAAAGTAAATGTTTATACATGTTTTTTTTAAATACCCGTGATTGAATATGCGTAAAATGAATTACGAGTAACTATTAATTCGATGCTCTTGTTTTGAGGTTTTTCCTGGCTGGTTAAAACTGTTTAAAGTATGCCTATAGAGTCTGTATTCTCAAAATATGTAAGTTATATATATAACTCGTCGTCAGTAGGTTTAGAAATGGTGTACATGTGTAGTAAAATTTGACTGTTGTTGGTGGGATAGCTACTTTAATACTCTAGATCCTTCATTTAACCATATTTGTTCAGATGTAAATATATACTGAACAAAAAATCCTAATTACTCACTTTTGTATCTCAACTAATTTCCTTATTTTAAATATATTTTACAATAGTTGTGTGATAAGTATTTTATTTTGACCCATCGTTTGTAAAACATTTATTTTTAGCTCGGCTATTCGAAAAATAAGAGAGCTTATGTAATCACCCCGGCGTCGGCGTCGGCTTTGGCGTCGGCGTCCCACACCAAGGTTTGCGTGTAAGCTGTGTTTACAAGTCCATATCTCTAACATTCGTATCCTATCACAACCAAACTTGGCCATGGGCTTCCTTATAGCATTATTTTTAAGGGCTGCATAAGCAATTTTGATTCCTGTAACCCATGGGCTCCCATGGAACCCAAATTATGATAGCCCATAAAATGTGTCCCATTTCACATCAAATTTTGCGTGTAAGCTGTATTTACAAGTCTATATCTCTTACATGTCTCACCCTAGCATAACTAAATTGGCCATTAGCTTCCTTATAGCATTATCTTAAGGGCTGCTTAAGTAATTTTGGTTCCTGTAACCCCTGGGATTCCATGGAACCCAAACCCTTAAAATGTGTCTGTTTCACATCAAATTTTGCGTGTAAGCTGTGTTTACAGGTCTATATCTTTTACATTTCTTGTCCTAGCTGAATTAAATTTGGGAATTGGTTTCCTTATAGTATGTTGTAAAGGGGTTGGGTAAGTAATATTGTCTTCTGCAAATTCTGGGCTCCCATGGAACCCAAATTGTGATGGCCCATAAAATGTGCAATAAAAGCAGATCTAGGTTTGCATGTAAGCCTGTATATATCTATACTTTTGGTTTGGTATTTATTATAGCATTATGCATATTATTCATACTCCACCCATATTGGGGCATGGGAGCTCCCTCCTCCATCGCCCATTCTCACCCCCCCCCCCCCCCTTCGCCCTCCCCCCGTCCCCACCACCCTTTTTTATTTTATTTTTTACATATTTCTGTGTTGTTTTAGTAAATTCTTACACATATATGTTGCCCCCACCCCCAGGCCTCTCAACCCCCCTCTCCACGCCCCACACACTTGAAACTCTTTTTTTATATATATCTGTGTTGTTTTAGTAAATTCTTACACATAGCTTCTTACACATATATGTTGCCATCCCACCCCCACCCCACCCCCACCCCATGTATATATCTATAATTTTGGTTTGGGATTTCTTATAGCATTATGCGTCTTATTCATACTTCATCCATATTGGGGCATGGGCTCCCTCCTCCAACCCCCTCCCCAACTCCCTCCACACCCCTCCTTCCAGACACGTTGTTTTTTTACATATTTCTGTGCTGTTTTAGTCAATTCTTACACATATATGTTGCCCCCCTCCCCCCCCCCCCACCCCCACCGCCTCTCCCCCCACCCCCCACCCCAACTCCCACTTGAAACACTATTATTTTTTTATATATATTTCTGTGTTGTTTTAGTCAATTCTTACACATAGATTCTTACACATATTATATGTTGCCCCACTCCACTTCATTTTATCTTCCATTATTTGGATATTAATATTTTAATTTGAACGCAATCATTTACATATAAAACAATTTAGATTAAATTCAGATACACAGATGAAATATCAATTAAAAAAATGAATATGAGGCCACTATAAAAATTGCCAGATATCAGCTCCCTCCCCGAGTTGCCTCTCGGCCACAAATTTCTTTAAAATGATGGCAATTTTGGATTAAAACAGATAAAAATAATAAAATTTCACATAATTTTATATCGGCCCGAGTTTCTATACAAACCCCATCCCCAAACCCCACCCCACATTGTTTCAGCCTTGTTTTTTGATGGTATATAGTTTATTATTCTCTGAAAAATCGAATAGTCGAGCTGCGCTGTTCTCCGACAGCTCTTGTTATTTAAATTGTTACATCTTTTGAGAGGTATGAATTTGGTATGAAATAATATAAAAAAATATAAAAAGTTGACCCATTTGTTGCAGATTCTCCGTCTATAAGAAAATGAAACATGGATAATCCTAAATTACCTCCCTTTTAATTGAATATCGTTTGAAATTCAAGTAATTGTAATTAATCTAGTATCTGAGAGGGTTTCTATGTGCATAAAAGGTCCCCTAAAATTCTCTCTAGAATCTTGTATAGAACCATTTGGGAAAAAAGAAGAATGAGGGTGATAGGCTGATATCATGGTGCGATCCGAGAAATCCAAGTTGGCGTCCAAGACGGCGGCCATAATATGATGATATCCCTTAAAGTCCATATTTACCACATAGCTTTCCCAATTTTTGACTTAAATGTATTTTCGATAGCTTATGTTAACAAATTTAACATGATATCAATGTTTACGCAATAAATCGTGAACAAAAAAATAGTGTTCATTTGAAAGACAAAGTCAATTTATCACATGGAAAACAGGAAATAATTAAAAAAAATTGTAATATTTTATACATGTTTTGGAGTTTTGCGAAAAAGTAATTAATACAGTTATGCAATAAAAAATGTTAAAGCATATACTATTTAACTGCACATGTTTGCATGGTTTGATGTGATTAAATTTAAATACAAGCAATTTAAGGTGGGTGGGATAAATCAATATGGAATTTGCAGTGAACTTGTTTTTGACAACAACACTAAACTTGTGATACATCTTGATGTTTTTATTACATTTTAGCATTTGTAATGGCTCAGCTTATTGTTTTTTATAGTAAGAAAAATCAATTAACAATTAATAAAATAAAAACAGAATGTTTAAGTATGACAAATAAGTTGGAGGGGTAAATCGAAACTGATTTAATTTTTCTGATGTAATGTAATTTCATATATCTCACAACTGAGGCAATCTCAATATGATCTTATTGCCTCTATTTAAGTAATACTGGCACAGCGTTCATATGAAATCCAATAGGGTTGCTACAATTATGGTTCCGAGTTACTCCCTCTCTGCATTTACAGAATATACAACATGATATTCCATCTTTTCTGCCTGCACAACTTTTAGTTGAGCCTGATTTGCAGCTGCAACTTAACACGAAGTTCTCCAGGTAAAGTCGATGACGATTGCTTCTACTCCATCTTTCAGGTCTCACATCTCTATTATCTCCCCTGAACGCTCACGGACCTAGCGACAAAAGGAAAACAGAAAATAATTCTATTTTTTTCTCTATTTTAGGCAATTTTTTTATTTGACAAAGAGGTTTTTCTTTGCTTCAGCATACATCTGCAGTGTAAAAGACTGATGATACAGAAAATCCCACGTTGATCTGAAGTTGCATTCAAAATGCATAAGCATTTGACCGAAGCACCACAAAGTCAGCTAAATAGTGTATGAATTTGGTATATTTCATAGGGGTCGCATAAATATGAGCGAGAAAAAAAAAACCTGGCTAATATTTGTATTTTATTGTTTTATATTACAGATATTAGCAGTCCGGAAGATATTAAACCAACAACAAGGTCTGCTGGGGAGCTTTGATGGTCATGTGTTGGAAACAGCTGTACAGTAATCCTATGGGAAATTAATTGTGGTCTGAGACCTTCTCTTCATTGCCGGAGCCTCAGAAAGCTGCTATGGGTGTTGGACTGTGTATCAACGTCATTTTACTGTTCATAAAACAACTGTATTCTAGTAAGAATACCGGGACGCAGTCAAATTGGTATACAGGCATTTTATGGGTCTTCTACTACTTGAATTAGGTATAAATCTTTCTCAGCATACGAATACAGCTGGTTCCAAATCGTTATCGTCACTAATTATTGATTGATGTTGAACATTATTAAAGGGACAAACGGCAATCTTTAAAAGCTCGCGACGCCCCGTTAGTTTTTCTACATAACTTGCATTTGTTCAATACTGAATATTAATTATAAGAATAATATAAAGGAAATTGTGTTTGAATATTACTAACTGCTTGTGTGTAAAGCTATATATGTATCTCTGTTAGAGTTGATGAAACCTTAACTGAAAGAGTTTGAATAGGTTTGTTCCACTGCTACTTATTCTCATTCTCTTATTATAACTACTAATCAGATTTCAATAATAACAAACACCTAACATTAAACCATTTCTTCTAATGTAAATTTATAATTGCTAAAAACTGAGATTACCTTCACAGATGTTCCAATTGCTATTATATTATCATTAAGTTATTTTTTATTTATAACTATGATAATTTACCAATTCTTCATATTCTCACATTCTAATCATGAAACAACATTCTATTTAGTGTTCCATTACACATACAATTTCAGATGTCTGTCATATTCATATTATAACATTATACAACACAGATGCAAAAATTAAAAACATGTTCATTTTGTCTCATGATGACTAGTTTATGAAGTGTTCAAATCTTTCATGATGAATGTGCTTTGATTGTTGACAATAACAAATAAAAATGTCTAACATCAACACACTGTTCGTTTATTTTTATCATATTCATCATTCCCCTTACTGTTTTCTTAAGTGACTGTTCTGACCGGCTTGTGCTACTTTGTATCACTGTTTTCCTTGTAGCCATATATATTTGGGTCAACGTCCGTGTTGTCTGGGCAGTGAATTTGTGCATCGACCTTAAAAGATGCCCACATGTAGAAAAACTTGTCGGAGGCACCTCTCTGATATCCATCGCCTGCTGTGATGATACAGATGATGTCTTAATTCGTCCATATTATTGCATTCTGTGTTGTGCATCAGTACTTTCACTATATACTGCTCTACTTTACCATTTGGGTCGTTCAATGTCTTTTCAAAATCATTCAAATACTCGATCGGATTTGTTTTCAGTATTGCAAGTTTAATTCCCACTTTAATTGGCATCGCAACCAGTGAGCGTATGCACTGCTGAAAGTACGACACAAGTTCTTCATTCTTTGAAGCCAAAAGATGAAGAGGCATATACCTTGTTGAATCTAATACATCTGCTACTGTCATCCACGTCTCATCAAGTCCGTAAGATTGGAGTGTGTCCAAGATTCAGGAAACCAACACCAAAACGTCTGTGTCGTTGGTCAGGATAACCAAGCTTTTGGCACCAGCAATTGTTGTGTGAGAAGCAGGTCTAAATGAAAATAGTTAAATAAAGAATCTTACGTTATTAGGAAGGCACAAACTTGACTAACACATAAGAAAGTATCATCATTTATTGAATTGTTTGGCAAATATTGGGCGCGGCTCCAAATAGCGAGCTGCCGGCAACACATACGTATATCATGACAGCCCTTTATATGCTTAAAAAAGAGGGCATGACCCGAAAGCCTGATACCCTAAAATAAGCCCCAAATAGGCTTAAACAAAAGAGGGCATGGCCCAAAAGCCTGATACCCTTAAAGAAGCCCCAATAAGCTTAAACAAAAGAGGGCATGACCCAACAGACTTATACCTTTTGTGAAACCCCAAAAGTCTTAAAGCTACACAGTCCCTATTTTAACTACCAATAACTCATGAATATGAATGAGTCACGTGTGAAGTAGTTTCAAATCGACGAACATAGCCCATCGAGGTGTTTAAATAACCAACGAGCTGAGAGACATACTCAATTTTTGTAGCATGGTGTACTTAGTAACACTGTGACGTCCATAGTGATCCCACTCTAAAGTTCCCAATATCTGGTAGCCACGCCCCTTTAGTTACCCTAAATTAGACGATTTAATGCTCTGCATTCATCAAAGGAAATGTCACCGACCATGCTACAAAATATGTTCAGTTGCCAGAGCAGACGATAAACGCTCGTTATTTTGCAGTTTAACCTGTATCTCTAATCAAGCGTGAAATACACAAAACAATGACCACACAAACATAATCTTAGGTTGGTACTTAGGAATTTTGACTAGTACTAGTATATAAATAAGAAAAAACTTGGGAATTTTGACTAGTACTTAGTATATATAGATAAAAAAAACTTAGCAATTTTGACTAGTACTAAGTATATATAATAAAAAAAACTTAGCAAATTTTGACTAGTACTCGTATATATATAATAAAATAACTTAGCAATTTTGACTAGTACTTAGTATATATAATCAAAAAAAAAACATTAAAAAAAAGTCTCCTCATAGCATTCCTCTCCTCACACCACCCTCCACCCTCACCCCTGTTGTTTTATGATGGAAGGGTTGGGAATAGTTTATTTTATGAAATTACCTCGGTCAGAGAAGAAAGCTTCAACAAATTCAAAAACTAGCCATGTCGAACAAGAAACAGTAAAGTTATGTCCATTGAATTATTTAATATTATTTGTTCATCTGATCTTCACCAAACTTGTTCAGAATGAAAACCAGGCCCTGTCTAATAGTGCATAAAATACACGTCTACGAACGGCGATACGATTTTTTGATAGCACCGTCCTCCGTCACGGGTATATTTATAAACGTCCGTATTTAACAAAAAAAAATAGCACCCCAGACGTCAATTATGACTAGCCCTATCTGACAGCCCATGTCCGCACAGTAAGATTTGTTTTACTTAGATTTCCACCGAATTTGTAACACTTGTTATAAACACCTTATAAAACATTAAACACACTTATGGACACCAACGGCCTTAACAAAGTAGAGCGAAAAGCTCTTTGCTGTTTATATTTTATCATAACTGTAGTATTTTGAAGTTAAACACTTAAAACATGTTACCACTTAATTGCCTTTGATAGACGTAACGTGTTGTTCAAGATAATACGCAGTTAAACACAAATCCCACTCGTTATGGTTTGTATTATAGGTTATTGCATTTGTAATGGCTAAATATTTACTTGGAACGAGTTGTTTAGGCAAAGGACTGACGAGCTTGGCGAGTCGTCGCTGCGTCAAAACAACGAGTTCCTAAGTAATATTTAGCCATACAAATTAAATAACACTTTTTATTGTATACTTTCATATTGTTTTGAGATCAATGTTAATTGTATGGACTATTACTTTTCATTGTATTTGTGTTATTTTTATAGCTTTTGATGAGAATTCCTATCTTGCCATTCAGTTTCATTTTGTGTGGATGATTATTTTGCGCGAAAACGACGTCGACGTCGGGATGACGTCATTAAAAACTTCAAGCGATTTTCTGAAGTTTATTTACCATTCGATAACGTTAAAAACAGTGGGTGGGTGACCATTTGAATATTTTATCAATTTTTGCCATAAAAGGTTGCAAAAAAACTCGTATTTTTTTGTTGACACTATAGGAAAGATTTCCGTTATTTTTATTTGAAAGTAGTTCCGTTATTTCTATTTCGCGGCTACTTAGCAAGCACGAGCAAAAGTTCCCGTGCAATATCAATGCGTGCAATATCGTAGAATATTGCACGCTATAGCTCAATGCAAACTTAACGGGGACAATATGAAAGTTATACAATAATCTGCTATATATTGGAAATGTTAAAATGGCAAAATGATTTTTCTTTTGTTGGTCTGAGTCAGCATTTATTGAGCAATAGTTATTTAAAACAATTGTTCTGATTATAATATTTTTATATCAAGTATTAAACAGTATTCTAAAGGTTTCAACTCTTTCTATGTAACATTCGCCCAAGGTCATTTAAAATTGTTATGTGCTACCATCATGTCTGAGTGTCTGTAATATTAGTATCACGGCAATATAAATTGCTTTTAACGGTATATGTCTTGGTGATATTATGAAATAAATGTAAATGAAAGGTTTCATGCATGAGTGATTTTTAACTCTGAACCTCAAATTATATTGTATTTTGGTTTGTTACACTGGAGACCATATCTGAAAACATTTTTTGATACAAAAATATATATACGGTTCAATTAATTAAGCCATTTTTCTATTCAGTTTAAACGCGTCTAAACATCCCAAAATCCTCTATTTATATAGGGTAGAAGACGGTTTGAAGATCATGAATTTAACAAAAATAGATGTAAAGATCTATGCGAAAGCTCTCAATCACTGAATTCGGTTAACCTTATTGGTCAGTTGGATATGGTTCAATCATTTTTTTTGAAGAATGACGCGTCTCTTTAGGTGCGTGTCTACTGAAAAAACAAGACTGTGATTTAAAATGTCATAAAAACATATATATGGCTACGAGATATAGGTAAATCAGGATAGCCCTAAAGGCTATAATGGAGGCCTATGGAAAAATCAATGGTTGTCTGTGACCTAATCTATGATAGTTTTCACATTAAATGTTTGCATTAGACTTTCAGTATAGTGTGTTACTTATCTTAGATTGACTGGAAAACAAACATTATACGTTCAGAAACACAATGATATGTTAACTGTCTCGTCTCGTCTCCAGTCAGTTATACATAAGACAAACACATGTCTGAAACCCAATTATATTATAAATTATTTATCTTTACCTAACAGGCGGGTGTGTGTGCATGTTGTACATAATTGAACTTCTGACCTCAATGACCCCAATGACCTTGATTTTTAATATACTGGTGCACTTGAATTCAGTATAAAATTTCATGCACGTGAACATCATCACCCATACCCTTTAACCCCTCACCAGCCCCACTCCCGCCCCAACACCGATACACACTCACAACCACAAACACGCACAGAAACAAACAGCAACTATAAAATGAATAAAAGGCAAGATATGAAAACACAAACATAAAAGGGTTGATAATAGGGCTACCGCCTTGGAACGGTCAGTGATTAAAAATGCCTCTTGGGATTTAAACCAGGTTCTAGGGTGCACCAAACCACACACTTACCCTACCGTCAACCCAATAAAACGGGACAGTGTAAATAAAGAAATCCCCGCCATGAACTATTCTCTAACCAACAAGGCAGCATTAATAGGCAATATAAGTAAAACACAAAGATGCTCGTGTACATATAAATACAAAAAAACAATAGCCTAGAAAGCCACAAAGAAGGTACTGAATGACTTGGCAGAAGCCAGAGCAACAAGAGAAGAAACCATTGAGGGCACGACAAGACAAGACTGCAGACAAACATCAAACGTCACCGTCATTTTGGGCTTTATGTAGACGTCATCATAGGCTCCACAACCTGTCTTGTCATCGCACAATTAAAGAGCAAAACATAGTGGCGAACTGTATGCAGTGCGTTGCAAAATGATAGGGTCATAACCTCTTTTCATAAACATTTTAACAAGTTTAACAGCCAGGTGTATCATTTGTTGATCTCTGAAGAATGGAAATATCGAGCATCACTGTTCTCAAACAGGTATTCTTACATTCTCTAATGATCTTGTTTCCCTGTAGCTCAAAACGGGTTCTTGTAGTGCCTTTGATGCCATTAATGGCTTGCACATTCGGTAAGGAACGCCAAACACGACTTTGATGGTCATTTTCCATTATGATGTGGTCATTTTCATTATGCTGTGGTCACTTTTCATTATGATGTGGTCACTTTCCATTATGATGTGGTCACTTTACATTATGATGTGGTTATTTGTCATTATGATGTGGTCACTTTCTATTATGATGTGGTCACTTTACATCATGAGGTGGTGACTTTACATTATGATGTGGCCACTTTCCATTATGATGTGGACACTTGCCATTATGACATGTTGACTTTACATTATGATGTGGTCACTTTCTATTATGATGTGGTCACTTTCCATTATGATGTTGTCACTTTACATTATGATGTGGTCACTTTACATTATGATGTGGTAAGTTTCTATTATGATGTGGTCATTTTACATTATGATGTGGTCACTTTTCATTATGATGTGGTCACTTTCCATTATGATGGTTACTTTGCATTATGATGTGGTCGCTTTTCATCATGATGTGGTCGCTTTCCATTATGATGTGGTTACTTTACGTTAAGATGTGGTCACTTTCTATTATGATTTGGTCACGTTCCATTATGATGTGGTTACTTTGTATTATGATGTGGTCGCTTTTCATCATGATGTGGTCGCTTTTCATCATGATGTGGTCGCTTTCCATTATGATGTGGTTACTTTACGTTATGATGTGGTCACTTTCTATTATGATTTGGTCACGTTCCATTATGGTGTGGTCACTTTACATTATGATGTGGTCACTTTCTATTATGATGTGGTCACTTTCCATTATGATGTTGTCACTTTACATTATGATGTGGTCACTTTACATTATGATGTGGTAAGTTTCTATTATGATGTGGTCATTTTACATTATGATGTTGTCACTTTTCATTATGACGTGGTCATTTTACATTATGATGTGGTCACTTTTCATTATGATGTGGTCACTTTCCATTATGATATGGTCACTTTCTATTATGATGTTGTCACTTTCCATTATGATGTGGTCGCTTTTCATTATGATGTGGTCACTTTCCATTATGATGTGGTGACTTTACGTTATGGTGTGGTCACTTTCCATTATAATGTGATCACTTTACGATATGATGTGGTCACTTTCCATTATGATGTGGTGACTTTACGTTATGGTGTGGTCACTTTCCATTATGATGTAGTCCCTCCAATGAACGATTTGGAGTTATGTTTATTCTCAAAAAGGTCTTCCCAAACTCATTAGAATGCATCATTTAATCATTTTTTTAATTCTTTTTTTATATATATATTTACAAACACTGATTTTATTTTTAAAAAAACAATGTGGGAGTGCTTTTCCCAATACTCATAGAAGCTTCTCATCTGTGGACCTGATTGGGCCTATAACTTAAAATCGTCCGGCTACGCCCCTTAGTGATGCATTTTGGGAGATTTCCCTAACATATTAAATACCAGTATTCTAAGGCTGAAATGTTGATGATTTTTTGTTAAAATGGAAAACTAAATCAGAAAAGCTTTCCCTTATACCTTCTTCCCACCTAGTTTTATTGCATTTATGGACTTACATTTTCTTCTTCTTTTATGTTTAATAAGCTTGTTGTATATTCTCCGGGGCGGGTGCGTGGATGTGGAAAGGGTGCGGCGGGCATAAACCTATGATAAGACAGAAACGAATTTCTGCTAGGCGGGGATGGGCTATTCCAGATAATATCCGTATTCACCATCCATGCCCCCGCTTTAAGAAATGTATTTTTCAGCCCAGAATACAACTCTAGCAGGGGCGTAGATAGAACAGATTCAAATAGTCACCTGCTTGCACATCATAATTTCAAAAAAGATAGGAAAGAAAGAAAGGAAGAAAAAATGCTATCATTTCATCTTCTCTGGAGGTGCAGTATCAGAGTACAGTATTTATTTAACCATTTCTTTAAAAAGAGACATGCGCTTTCAATGAAGTTGCGCGAGAGAGTAGATTTTACTACACCTGTCAATAGATGGCGCTATTTGCAGTAAAACCACGTGACCAAACAGACCACATCATAATGAAAAGTGACCACATCATAATAGAAAGTGACCACATCATAATGTAAAGTAACCACATCATAATTGAAAGTGGCCACATCATAATGGAAAGTGACCACATCATAAAGCAAAGCAACCACGTCATAATGAAAAGTGACCACATCATAATGGAAAGTGACCACATCATAATAGAAACTTACCACATCATAATGAAAACAGACCACATCAGAATGGAAAGTAACCACATCATAATGGAAAGTGACCACATCATAATAGAAACTTACCACATCATAATGAAAACAGACCACATCATAATGAAAACGGACCACATCATAATGTAAAGTGACCACACCATAATGGAACGTGACCTCATCAAAATAAAAAGTGACCACATTATAACGTAAAGTGACCACATCATAATGGAAAGCGACCACATCATAATGAAAAGCGACCACATCATAATGAAAAGTGACCGCATCACAATGAAATGTGACCACATCATAATGAAAAGTGACCCAGTTGCACGCTGAATTCGGTGAGAATGGATATTAAAACCAAGAGTGCAACATTGTTAGAAAATACGCCTGTCGTGAGGGGAATGATTGGTGAGTTACTTAATTTCGATTACAATTACTCAAGTTATTGAGCGGACTTCATTAAATTCAACACTTTTAGCCAATAATATGGGAGATTAACGCAAAAAATCCAGACATGTATTGTGTACACATGTAAATTTGTAAACCAACTCATGTCAACTCCAGCCTTGTATAATATTCACACCCAACAAATGTAATCTCCAATTTTGTATAATGTTCCCATATACACTTGTAAACAAACATATGTAAACAAGTGGAGAGATGCACATTGTACATATCTACATTTAAATCCGTATGCTTCAGATCGACAGAGTACAACTATACACTTCTCATTTTGACATGTCTCAAGTTAACATGTCCGGATTTATAAGTCACTATATACATCTATACATGATCTCGGAAAATGATGGACATATCCGAACCTCGCTGAAGGTGGCCGCCGGATGTTTATCCCGCAATGAAACTAACCGCCAGAAGTATAAGTATGACCATGTGAGAACACATGTACTCGTATCAAAACTCTATCCAGGTGTTCAGGTCATAAATTATAATAATGAATATGTGCTGATTAAAATTATATGTTTTTTCACGGCTTTCCTAGACCTGCTTCACTGCGCATGTCTCGTATATCCAACGCAAACAAAATGCATGTGTTTTTTTGTTTTGTTTTTCAAGTGGAATATAGGGTGGTATTTTCGAAATGTTCCAGGGTGACTAGTGTGTTTTCCAGCACTTTTTTCAAAGGAGGTGGTTTTAAGGGAATGGAGTAAAGAAGATTTTATTAGGAGGGGATGAAGCACCGATTTCAAGAGAATATTAAAAAAAAAATCTACATATGGTTTATTCTATAGATTTTCTGGAGGTGAATGCTTTTTTTCAGGGCGGTGCTTTTGTGTTGTTGTTGTTTGTTGTTTTTTTAATCCGGCGAGGTTGGGTCGGAGATGGGGTGAGCTGGGTTTGTATGGGATGGGGATGTATTTAAAACGAACTGAAAAAAGGAGGAGGTAAGGAAGGGATTTCCAGAGGATTAAAGTTGTATTTTGTTGATTTTCCACTTGGCAGGACCTGAAGAAAGGCTTTTCCATTTTTATTTTATTGTTTTAATCCAGAGGTGTATTCTGGGCTAAAAAACACATTTCTTAGCGTCGGGATAGCGTGTGTTCGTGGGCTGTTCAGTATAGATATTATCTAGAATAGCAGAAGTTCCTGTATGTCTAATCATCGGGTTATGATCCGCCCTCCGAGAATATTCAACAAATGTCTAAAGAACAAAAACTATGCACAGTGCGTGCTCAAGTAGCTAAGTTCTCAGGAAAGATACAATCGTCAAGAACTGTGTTAAAGAAAGGAGCGTAGCTACCTGTATATAGAGCATGCGTACACATTGCAAAAACATAATAATAAGAAGAAGAATAATTAACAAGAAGTCCAAAATAAAATTAATAAAACAGGGGGCATGGGTATAAGGTAACGTCTTGTCTTATTGAGTTTTCCATGCAATTCCAAAATATCAGGTTAATTTATCAACACATCAAAGGCAGAATAGACCTCTAATTTCTAGAGGAAATTGGGGCAATGGTCTCCCAGTTTAAACAAAAAAGTATAAATAAATTAAATAATCTATCGAGTTTGGGGGAACTTTTTCAGGACTGAACAGTTAGATGAAACGTTATTCTGAGCGTTATTACAAAAAGTCTGCCTTCGGAATATTTAATAACAAAACCTCCCCCACCCCACCAACCTTCTCCACACCTTTCATTTTTGTGCTGTTTTATTTCTTTTAGGATTTTCGTATCTGTGAACAAGTTGTAGGATAGAAGTAATAACTGGGTGGGTAAACGCAAAAGCAAGTATGCAAGTACAATTATTTTTTTCACCCATCTAGGTGGGGGCGGGTAAGGGGCAGCAACGAGAGTACCTAGGGAAATAGTAAAATGTTTAATTGCTACCCTGGAAGCAACATTTTCCAGGGTAGTCCCCAATGTTGGTACTATATACTGGGTTCTGTCATAAGTCAGTACCCCGGTGTCAACATTGTTGGACTAATTGGGCTCTTCGCGCTACATCCGTTCCCACCCGATACGGGTAAAAAGTAACAAGAAAGGTAGTGCAAAACCAGCAACAACAATTTATTATAATCAACAAATGTATTCAAATTGTACAATGAAAAGTATTCACTTGCAGAATACACATAATTTAGATCAAGTATTTCTTTAAAATCCACCTTTAGGGTAAGTGTGAGGTTTGGTGCACCCTAGAACCGGTTTAAAACCCCAGTGACTTTTGTTGCCACTGACTGTTCCAAGGCTATAGCCCTATTGTCAACCCTTTTGTGTTTGTGATGTCGTTTGCATTTTTTATTACTTTTGCCTTCTCGTTTGTCTGTTTGCGTGTTTGTTTTTGTTTTGTGGTTGACTGTCGTCCTTGAATGCTGCTTTTCCTGTCCGATATTTTTATCTTTCTTTAGAGTAAAGTTAAAAAATATTGGCAAATGTCCCTCTAATCTAAATTGTACAGTGTCCCTTTCATCCAATTTTATTTTAAATCACGTCAACATAATAATTATAAAAAAAAAGTCTGATAATTGACCTTTGGAAACGGCCGAGCAATACACATACGAAATATTGCAGTCTCGGTTTGATTGAGACTGCTCATGAGCGGTAGTGAAATACACTCATAGGTAACACCACCCATTAAGGAATAAAAATATGTTGAAGGGGGATGTTGGGGGAGTGAAGGGGTGTCTGGTATTGTGGGGTAGTGCGTCGGGGGTGAGGTGATGGGTGTGCACGGTTTTCTTTTTTTTCCCCAGGAAGAGTGGTGTTTTCGAAATATCAAGGTGACTGGGGTATTGTTAAGAAATATTTTCTATTGGAGGTGATTTTCAGGTAAGCGGATGAGGCAATGAGGTCGGCTAGAAGGGTTTTCGAAGTGTGTTGGTTGGCGGTAAAGGAAAAAGATCCAGGGAGATATTTCCGAGATTTTGTTTATATAAAAAAAGCCCTGGCGGTATTTTGTATATTTTCTAGGGGTTGGGGGTTTGAAGAAACGTTTTCCAGGGTAGCGTTTGTTTGTTTCTGTAAGGGTATTTTTGAAGAAAAAAGTGTAGGGGGTATTTTGTTGACTTTCTATATGCGATGTTTAAATCCAGAGGGTGTGGGGAGGGGTAATAAATAAATCAGACCTAATATTTAATATGTCAGTTATAAAATGACAGCTTCAATCTCAAATAAATGCGCATACACAATCACCATACACATTCTGTTAATAGACGTAAACAAATTGTATGACGTGTCTCACCCGATAATGTTTGACCAATGAATGCCATCTAGTTTGATCGCGTGTAGTGAGTGCTGACAGTTAGTCTAGAGCATCTGCGACGGTTGCTTGTTTTCAAGACAAACGTCTAGACAGGACCTCCTGAACAAGATTAGACCGATCTTGTGTTGCACTCTCTCTCTCTCTGTGAAGGAGTAAACACACTATTATTTGTAGTGTTTCTAACATTGTTATATAGTGGACATTCTAAAATAAAACGTTGGTCAGTTTCTACTCTGTTTTTTCAGAAAGGGCAGTACCTAATACCTCTCGTGATTTTTGGGATTTTATCTGCCCGTTACGATATTTAGGTAACGTTAACTATATCTGCGGTAATAACAAATTGTGTCTACCGAAACTGGCATTTATATAAATATATCATATTCATGTTATATTTCTATTGTTACCTCACAAAACACGTGAAAAGGGGTCATGAACTTTGACCTTGCTTTACTCTCGTCACGTACAAAATCAGGGCTCAACACGGGTACCATGAAGTTACCTTTCCAAGGATGCCCAACACTTTGCTCCTCGCAAGATGTTGAACTCGAGCCTTAACTAGCGCAGATAGGCTAAAGTGGCCTCCAGAATAGGCCTTTGATCACTGGTTGTTAATGTTCCACAGATCCCTAAACAATAACTGGCCATTTTCCACAAATCACTGGCAGGGCCTTAACATAGTAAGTTTCATATATTTTGAATAATGTGTATTATGGTGTTATCTTCGACATGGACCACAGAATTAAGCAAGTGCTAGAACGTCGTCTGCTAAAGATTGAAATTGAATAACTAGTGCTTAGTCACGGATCACGGTACTAAACAATTGCTAGAGCGTCGTCTGCTAAATATTGAAATTGAATAACTTCAGCTGTAGGTATCAGTAGCGCGGAGCTTACCTACGGCTGAATATACTGTATCAGTTGCGAGGAGCTTACCTGCAGTGGAATATACTGTATCAGTAGCGCGGAGCTTACCTCCAGTGGAATATACTGTATCAGTAACACGAAGCTTACCTTCAGTGAAATATACTGATATACATAGAGAATAATATATCAGGACTGAGACGCCATATCAGCCCGAGAGCTTTAGCTCGATGGCTGATATGAGTCGAGGGCCTGATATTATAGGATGTGATATGAAAATACACACTTTTTATTATATTTATCATATACTTGAGCCTTGTCGAAATTTCAACTTCAGCTCACTCACTTCGTTGTTTTACACGGAGAAAAAAAGTTTAGATCTAGTCCATTCTGATGTGCTCATGTCTGTCGCGTAAGTGGTACACAACATTAATTTTGTCCGAAATCTTAATGAAAATGAATTCCATTGAATTTGAAATTTTCTAATCAAGGTGAATTGTCATAAGTGGTTATTTTATACATGGATAATGATTCTATAGCCAATAATCTGCCGCAAAAACAGGATGGAAGTAATTAATGAAACGCAGACGACAAACAATACCCGTGACAAATCGTATACAATCGTAACTAATCGGTTATTTCCGTATCACTCCGGTAAAAGGATCGAGATGAACATTCCGTTATTTCCGTGATATGACATTTGTTCACCCTATATTTCATGCGTGCAATATTGCCCGGCAACGAAATCCTGATGGATATATTTAGCTAGGTCTATGTCATATCGTATATTCAAAAACAACGTATTCATAGGAGAGTATGTGATAAAAGTAACTAGTGCATAGTCACGGACCACGGTACTAAACAATTGCTAGAGTGTCGTCTGCTAAATATTGAAATTGAATAACTAGTGATGTAGTTAGTTCTGAGATAAGACTACTCTTATAAGTATATTGTAATATTGAAGACACAAGCGTTGTCTAACATATCCGTCAGTTGTATAACATGTATGCATGACACTTTGACAGCAGTCTCGTAAAACCTTTGCAACATTTTATTATCGTAACCCTGATCTTCTTTCCAAATATAAAAGTAATTTAAGGACTCTTCTGCGACAAGGACTATCACAACCTGACTTCTATGGTGATGTGATTTATAAACTTCGTAAGATTCGTGGTCATGATCACTTTCATATTATCTTTGTAAAACTTGTTAAAAAGTTTATCAAAAGAGGTTATGACCTATCATTTTGCAATGTACTTCATGCTTGTTAGTGGATCCTTTTACAGTTCTCCACTATGCTTTCCTCTTTAATTGTACGATGACCGGACAGGCTGTGGACCCTATGATGACGCCTACCTAAAGCCCATTGGGACGGTGGCGTTTGATGTTTGTCTATGATCGTTCTTGTCCTGCCCTTAATGGTTTATTCTCTTGTTGCTCTGGCTTCTGCCAAGTCAATGAGTACCTTCATAGTGGCTTTCTAGGCTATTGTTTTTTTGTATTGTATTTACACGAGCATATTTGTGTTTTACTTTTATTGCCTATTGATGCTGCCTTGTTGGTTAGAGATTTGATCTTGACGGGGATTTCTTTATTTACACTGTCCTGTTTTAATGGGATGACAGTAGGGTAAGTGTGAGGTTTGGTGCACCCTACAACCGGTTTAAACCCCCAGTGGCCTACTTTGCCACTAACCGTTCCAAAGCGGTAGCCCTACTGTCAAACCTTTTGTGTTTGTGAAGTCGTTTGCATTTAATAGTACTTTTGCCTTCTTGTTTGTCTGCGTGTTTGTTTCTGTGTTTTGTGGTTGACTGTCCTCCTTGAATGCTACTTTCCCTATCCGATCTTTTTATATTTCTTAGTAGTATTCGTACAATAAACACCATTTCTACGTTGCTCTGGAATCACTTATTTCAGTCCATACACAGAATAAAACACGTGAGCAGAACATGGTGTCAGAAATTAAGTTTGCATTTTAATCCTGGAATTAAAGTTTAAACATAGGGAACTTTAAACAAAAAGGATTTCATTAATTCATGTGACATCTGTGATAGTTTTCTGGACTTATTGCTGATTCGCGTTTAACGTGACCATTTTACAAAGATGGCAAGCTATCAAAGACAGAATCAAAAAATGGACTGTAAGGCAACATACTTGCCTAATGCAACGTTCTAATGCTATGGGTTGGTGAAAAAGGACGCCAAATATTTTCCAGATGGAACCTCACCGAGGCCGAAAAGAAAAAGCTGAAGTCGTAGTACGATGGGTTCGAAGCCTACAGTCGGCAAAGGTTAAGGCAATCAAGGAAATGCCTGCTCCAACAACTAGGTCCGAGCTTGTGTTAGGCATGATAACATACATTCAGAAGTTTGCGCCATGACAACTCCGCTAAGGCAACTTCTAGGTAAAGACGTTGAATATAGCTGGGACTGTCCCCATGAAGATGCAATGCAGACAATTAAAAGCCTCATTTGTCAGTGCCCTGGCCCCGTTTTAGCCTATTTTGATCCCAACAAAAAGGTCACCCTCCAAGTAGGTGCCTCAAAGAATGGCGTGTCAATTATCCTTTTCCAAAATGAGCAACCCGTATGCTTTGCCTCCAAAGCACTCACTCCCAGCGAGGTTAACTCTGCGCAAATAGGAAACGAACTTTACGCCATACTGTTTGGTTGTAAATGGTACCATCAAATGGTATACGGTTACTCAGAATATTAAAATACAAAGTGACCACCGTCCGCTAGAGTCAATATTTAAGAAAGTCTTAAGCACCCCCTCGACTGCAGCGCATGCTGTTACAATTGCAGAAATACAATCTCGAGGCTACACATATCAGCGGTAAAAAACATTCCCTTAGCAAACACTCTGTCCAGGAAATATTCATCAGATACATACCCTCAACTCTCTGACGGAATGGATGACTACATACATGCGGTTATGTCATTATTCCCTGTTAGTGACAAAAAGATGGAAATGATTCGTATCAATACTGAATCAGACCCAAAGTTACAGGCATAGTTTGACAATGCTGGTCTATTACGAACGCAAATCATGCCCCAAACAAGTTCTTGACTTCTGGAACTATACTGGTCAAACAAATTTGAGGTCAGCAATCTGAGAGACACAAAATCCAAAACTGTCATTCAAAACCTTAAAGAGTTTTTCAGCCGGATCGGAATCCCAGAAAAGCTCATTTCCGAAAACGCTGCTGAGTATCGTTCACAAGAGCTCGTCCATTTTGCAAGCGAATGAGATTTTAAACACGTTACTTCAAGCCCTACGTATGCCCAAAGTAATGGTTTAAGCGAACGAATGGTTGGAGTATGCGAACATAAATTCTCCAAAGCTCTACGTGATGGTAAGGATCCATACCTTGCACTACTCGAGTACAGAAATTCTCCCTCTGGATTGTGGGAAATCACCTACAGAGCTATTAATGAGTAGAAAACTTAGGTCAATATTACCCTCAACCACTGATCAATTGACCCCAAACTCAGTCAATATCATAAATATTCAAAAACAGGAAGTTTCTATTTACCCAGAGAAAAAGGGAATATTATGACAGATCAGCAAAATCTCTCAAACCTCTAACTGTAGGGGAAGGGGTATGCATTTAAAAATATGTAGAAGCCTGCAGTAGTTGAACAGAAAGTGAATCCAAGATCTTATATTGTTAGTACAGAAGAGGGAGGTTCATATCGCCGAAATCGCCGTCATTTACTCAAGTCAAATGAAACCCCTATTAACATCACTAGCAACCCCGATGCTATAACTACATCCCAAAAGTCACATGAACCCAATAAGATCAACATTTCCCAGACATGGGTCCCAACAAAACTGAAAGTCTGTCCCAAAATCTATACACAACCAGATCTGGCCGTGCTATTAAGGCACCTCAGAAACTTAATTTGTGAAACAATTACATTGTGATTCGTTCATAGCAGTATTTGTTAATCTCATACATGTTTTGTGATTCTTTCATTATTGGAACAAATAGCTATTTTTTATTTTGTAAACTTGAACACCCTTACAAAAGAGAAACTATTATTTAGCCGACCAATGTTCTAAGACTACTCTTACGAGCATATTGTAATATTGAAGACACAAGAGTTGTCTAACATATCCATCAGTTGTATACCATGCATGCACGACACTTTGATAGCAGTCTCTTACTAGTATTCGAACACTACGTTGCTCTCGAATCACTTAGTCTTAGTTCACTTTTAGTTCAGCCCATACACAAAATAGAACACGTGAGCAGAACACGTATCAGTTGCGCGGAGCTTACCTACAGTGAATATACTGTATTAGAGCGCGGAGGTTACCTACAGTGAATATACTGATCACTGTGTACTGATATAACAGGCGTATGAACCACTTTCATGCATTCATTAAAACGATCTTTTGTACCTCACAGTATGATGTACTAGTTGCTTCTGGTTTAACGTTTGAATGAACTGTTTTAACACTTGTGTAGAATATTTGTGCTTACTGGAACTATCTCTATTACACCATGAGTTCGAAAAAAGAGCTTCATTTAGCGGACTATGTTGTGTTCAGTCTTGCACTATGTGTATCAATGGTTGCCGGGATCTACTACGCCTACAAGGATAGACATTACAAGACAGTATATCGCTACCACAGGGGTGGGGGTAAGCATTAGGCTTTCCCTGTCGCATTATCGCTCATCGTCACGTTCGAATCTTCAATTTTTTTCCTAGGTTTTCCTGCGGAAGTGTACATTCATGGATTTATTTATTGGCTAATCAATGTGGGGATGCTTCTCGGTTTATCGTGCATGTTATGGATATCCATTCCCCTCTTCTACCCTCTGCAAGTAACCAGTGTCTATGAGTATTTACAAATGCGACATGAGTCGTTATGGATTCGGCGATTCGGCTCGGTTCTTAGCACTGTCTCCATGGCATTGTATGCTGGGATTGTTTTATTTGGAACAGCCACAGCACTTGAATCAGTAACAAATATTTCTACATGGGTGTCGATTGTCGGTTCGGTGGTAATTGCTGTTACATACACGTCTCTAGGTGGACTGAAAGCTGTTGTCGCTACTGATGTCGTTCAAGGCATTGTCATGAACGTCGCCATATTTTCCGTTCTGATTTATGGCACGATTTCCGTCGGTGGATTGGGAAATGTGATCGCATTAAACGAACCATCTGGAAGACTTCAACTGATAGATTTCGATCCGAACCCATTAGTACGCCATACATTCTGGACACTAGTTGTAGGTGGGATAATCCAATTTCTGGGCATAAACTTTCAACAGCCGACAATTCAAAGGTTGAATTCCACAAAATCAGCGTCTGAAGCCAGAAAGGTTGTTTATATAGCTATCCCCGGATTCTTCATCCTTCAACTTCTTGTCATGGCAGAAGGGCTTGTTGCGTACGCATACTTCAGCCATAAGGGGTGCGATCCTCTGGCGTCCGGAGAGATTGCTAACCCTAATCAATTGATATCGTTTATCGTTTTGGACATGTTTCACACAGCACCAGGTGTGCCCGGATTATTCATCGGTGCTTTGTGCTGCGCATCCTTGAGTACATTGTCGTCTTTGTTTAGTAGTATCTCGGCGATTTTATCTGAGGACATAGTGAAACCGTACTGGAAAGCAGCTAGTGAGGAAAAGCTGACGAATGCATCAAAGTGTATTGTCATCGTTTGTGGTGTAATTTGCATAGGAGTTGCGTTCATGATAGGACAAATTAAAGGACCATTGCCACAGATTACAGGGAGTATTTTAGGGGCCATTGACGGTCCCTTGAATGGTATTTTTATCATGTCTATATTCATAAAGTTCACTACGCGAAAAGGAATGATGACGGGCGCTTTTTTCGGATTAGCGTTTGCTCTGTGGCTGTCTTCCGGTTACAATTTTTCACCTGGGCGAAAAGAAACACCTTGGCTGCCTCTTGGTCCCATAGATAAATGTGAAAAACAAAATATGACAATGGAATTAATGTTTTTAAATGACACATACGAAACAGCAAACTCTTACAGTTCGTTGGTAAAGCATCCGATGACGACATCTATATTCATTGACCATTTCGATAATAGTTCTGTAGCGACACCAGATATGCAGCTTCTGCATGGTTTAGATTATCTATATTCGATCTCCTATGTTTATTTCCCGGCCATGGTACTGTTCGTGACGCTCGGTATCGGTCTTTTAGTCAGTAGATTCACCAAGCCAGACCGGGAACCAGGTGCACCGATACCGCCATATTTAATGTTGTCATTCCGGAAGCAGTGTTTGTGGTGGTTACCCAAATGTGGAAAGTCTTCAGCAGAAAACGAAAAGTTAGTGGAAATTGAACTGGCTGTCAACTGTCAAAATGGTCAAGAAAGATTACTAACCAGAATGGTAAGATGAAGAAATATGCATTGTTCAAAGAAACAGAAACACATATCATAAAAGGAAAGACTACACAAAAATTGAATACTGGCGTAATAAAACCCAATATCTTAAGATATTCAAAGAAAAAATATTTGGAAATGCCATACTGAAGAGAGCAAATATAATAGTTACCGTTGGAGGCATATAAATAACGAAATTTGTAGTTAAAATACAATCAATATCTCGAATGAATTAACGATAGAAGATAAACTTGTAACAAATAATGAAGAATACATATTTTACAAGCAAAAGTGACGTTTAAAAGTTGAAAAGACATCATACACTTCTTTTCTAGCAAATTGGCAGAAATTCTATTAAGCCTAAATTTCCTTCAAATGTTAACTTCGAGATTCCAATAATGAAACATGATGACATTATTAAACTTTTAAACACACTGGATATAACCAAAGCCACTGGTATTGACGGATTACGTCCTAAAATAGCAAAGCTTGCCGCAGAAGTCATAGCGAATTCTCTCTTATAAATAATAAATATAAGTTTTCCTAGAAGGACCTTTCCTGAAATATCACAATTAGCAAAGGTATTTCTAATTCACAAAGGCTGCGCTACCGACGATCCAGCAAATTATAGGCCCATCTCAATTTTATCAGTTGTTTCAAATATTATTGAAAAACATGTCACAAAACAACTATTTGCTTATTTAAACAAATACAAACTACTCCATACTTCACAATGTGGGTTTCGCCAGAAATATTCATGTCAAACAGCGCTTACACAACCTATCGATAAATGGTTAAAAGAAACTGACGATGGAAACATACTAGGGGCAATATATTTCGATTTTTAAAAAAGCGTTCGACAATATTGATTATACAGTTCTACTGCACAAACTCGCAATATATAACATAGGTAAATCCTCTATGAATTGGTTTACTTCTTACCTATTTAACCGATCACAATGAGTGGTATCTCACAAGAAATATCTTTCAAAAAACTGTCTAAACTGGAGTCCCACAAGGATCTGCCCTTGGACCTGTACTGCTCTTGTTATTTATAAACGACCTACCCCTCTATACTGGAGAAACTAACACAGACATTTTTGCGATACAACTTTACACGCATCTCAAAAGACACGTCAGTTGTATAATCACGTTTACAAACAGATGCGCTTGGTTTTGCCTCTTGGTGCAACGACACTAAAGTGCTTATGAACGTAAATACAACCTTCACAAAGCATGTAGGTACTAAACAAATGACAGATAAAGCAGGTAACATAAATTTAATTACAAATGATATCTTAATAAAATATGTGGAGTTACAAAAGTTGCTGGGAGAAAAAAAGAAATATATTTAACATGGGATGCGCAAATTGACAGCGTATGTCTAAAGATGTCAAGAAAGATTGACTTGGTGAAATTATTATCTAAATTTGTCACCCAAGATTGTTTAAAGACATACTATAACTCATATTATTTGGGGGCAGATGTACCAACTCACCAAAGTACGTATAGTTTAACTACAAACGCGTGCAGCAAGGCTTATTCTAAAGACTGACTTGTTAGCACCATCTGCGCAAATGTTTAAAGATTTAAATTGGTTATCATATTCCCTAAACGTGTTCATTATCACACATGCCTAACGGTTTACAAATCATTTTCATCAAACACCAGAATATATCAATCATCTATTAATAAATGCATCAACAAAACTTCAAAGAAATATACGCGCTAATACAAATGAAAACTTGCATATTCTCAGATCGCATACATCTTGCTATGATAATTCTTTTTAAGTGTGTGGTCTTGTGTACAAACTGAAACCCCAAGTAAGGGAGGTGGGTGCATGAGCTTTCGTCCCTCGGGTTTTCTGGTCGTACCCTAGATTGGTTTTCTCTTTAGCTGCAACTATTATGGTTGTTCAGTACGATTCTGGATACATCCTGAGATCTTTATTATTTTGTATGTATCTTTAGTTAGTTTCTTTGGATGTGGACTTTATTGTTAGAGAATTCCTTTTGATGGGATGTAGTTTTGTTTACACTGTCTTGTCTATTGGGGGCTGAAGACAGGATAATAGCGAGGATTGTGCGCATATAACATCGATTCAAGCTAACCAGTAGGCCTTATTGCCTACTGACCGTTCCAAGTCGGTATTAAACCCTGTCTTCACCACCCTTTCTGTTGTTTTTTGTTTCTTTCATTGTAGTTTCAAGTCCCTGTTTGCAATACAGTGCGGACCTACGATGCCACTGCGTTCGGACGCTGTGGTTTCTATAGGACCCTATATATCATTTTTTAAAGATTGTAATACGCTCCCAATCAAAATTAGACGCTCATCTTCACTTCACCAATTCAAACGCTTGCTAAAAGATCATCTTATGAAATTGTAAAATTTAAACTTATAGTGTCTCATGTGTAATGATTAGGCCTCTCTGTCCAAGTCCCTTTGCTCATACTTTGGGATAACTTCAGATAGCTTCATATTTTAAACATACGATCTAAGTAGATGTGTTTTAGATTATATAAAGTTAATAAATTATCATATTTATGAATGTCAGTTTACTGTAAATTGTTGTTTTGAATACGTTTTCAATACACCAAAACTGTATTGTAAGCAAGCAAATTACCAGTTTAATTTCATGAGTTTTCGTACATTCTTCATCTTATCACTTCACATTTCACTCCATCCATAAACACTATTTGTATCATAACTTGTCACGATTTGTCATTCTTCATACAAAGATGTATGTTTGATGTAAATTTAATGAGCAAATGACTTCCAATTTCAGCGCTATACCTCCACTAAGGAGAGCTCTTCTGTGTATACAAATCTATTTTGTCTGGTAACGCTTGACTTCTTCGCAGTTTAAGGCCACACGGAGATATTTCATTGTTTTATTTCAGCATTCATTGTGTGTAAGTGTACTTATTTATACATTTATTATTGAATATCGGTACAGGTTTAAATCTAAATTATATATTGCATAAGTCAAATGTAAACTCTCCCAAAAGAATATTGTTGAGCTAACCTGACGTCCCGAAATGAATCTGTGGATTCCCAACTGCCCTAAGATATTCTGTAGATTTGTTGGTTTTTCCAACAACATTCTATTGGAACGCCCAACCAAATATGGTTGCATCTGAGTTTAGTTTAAAAGCAGCCGATTTTTAGAATAGAGGACTTTCAGAATTCAGAATCCGTGGGGAGCAGTCGCATTTTGGCCCGTTGGGAAATTGGCAGATTTTTATATTTCGCGCCGGGTAACGCCATTATACCAGTAGTTGACAGAGTATTTTTGGTGCGTCACAGGGTATTTTCGGGTAACTTGCAATAAGCGACTATTGGCCGGATTTTAACTGAGAGTCCTCTTTCAATTTAAAAGGTTTTGAAAGATATTATTTTTGTTCTGAAAGTACTTGCCACAATATACTATTATTATAACTGAGTTAATATAGTAAATAGATTTACTTATTTCAAGTCCAAGAACTTTAATGATATAGAACAAATGAATCCTGACAGGAATTTACGTCACTTGCAAGACGAGAGGCTGCTCGGTTGTAACATATGGTATTCTAGCTAAGTATGTTGTCTAACCATGGGATAAATATGAGCTGTTTAAATTACACTTTTACCTAAATCTTACATTGTCTTGTAATGGATTAGCTTGTATGTTGTCTAACCACAGACAAATATAAGTAGTGTACTTTAGTTATTAATCATACTTTAAAGCTCATCTTGTCATTCATCTTAGAAATCATTATACATTGTTCTTTAAATATGTTATAAAGGTTCTAGACATGTTTTATGCCATATATAACAATTATTGTTTCAATAAATGTATCTACATATTGTAAATATATATGTCGGTTTTTTATGCCCATATGTCAGACTGGCTATAAGCTCGATAAATAAAGATATGATTATTAAGCGTTAATTGAATATCGTTTTTAATTCAAGTAACATATACTAACCCGCCAAATAACAGCAAATTTACACTGCAAAACCGTTTATCGAAACTCTATCCAGGTGTTCAGGTCATACAATGGTGTATTTGTTCCGATTAAAAGTAAAAGTTTATCAATGTTTTTTTAAAATACCCGTGCTTGAATATGCGTAGAATGAATTACGAGTTAGTTACTCCTGCTCCAGTTTTGGGGTTTTGCCTGGCTGGTTAAAACTGTTTATAGTGTGCCTATAGAGTTTGGATTCTCAGAATATGTAAGTTATATATATAACTCGTCGTCAGTATGTTTAGAAATAGTGTACATATTTAGCAAAATGTGGCTGTTGTTGGTGGGATAGCTACTTTAATATTCTAGCGCCATCATTATACCATTTGTTCAGATGAAAATATATACTGAAGAAAAATTCTAATTAATCACTCTTGTATCCCAACTAATTTCCTTATTTTAAATATATTTTAAAATAGTTGTGTGATAAGTATTTTGTTTTGACCCATCTTTTGTAAAACATTTAATTTTTATTTAAATTGTTACATCTTTTGAGAGGTATATGAAACATGTACAAATAACATGAATCGAAGACCGCATAAAGATATACATTTTTTAAAATTGGTATGAAATAATATAAAAAAACATAAAAAGTTGACCCATTTATTGCAGATTCTCCGTCTATAAGAACATGAAATATGGATAATCCTAAATTAACTCCCTTTTAATTGAATATCGTTTTTAATTCAAGTAACTGTAATTAATCTAATATCTGAGGGAGCTTCTATGTGCATAAAAGGTCCCCTAAAATTCTCTTTAGAATCTTGTATAGAACCATCTGGGAAAAAATAAAAATGAGAGAGATAGGCTGATATCATGGTGCGGTCCGAGAAATCCAAGATGGCGTCGAAGACGGCGCCATAATTTGATGATATCCCTTAAAGTCAATATTTCCCACATAGCTTTGCCAATTTTTAACTTAAGTGTGTTTTTTATAGATAATGTTAACAAATTTAACATGCTGTCAATGTATATAGAAATAAATCGTGAAAAAAATAGTGTTCAGTTGAAAAACAAAATGTATCGCCAGGAAAACAGGAACTAATTTTTAAAAAAATAATATTTTATATATGTTCTGGAATTTTGCGAAATATAATTAAAACAGTTATTCAATAACTTTCTTAAAGCTTATATTATTTAACTGCACATCTTTGCATGGTTTGATTTTGATTAAATATACAGGCAATTTTAGGGGTGCGGGGCGTAAATCTATATGGAATTTGCAGTGAACTTGTTTTTGAAAACAACAATAAATTTGAGATACATCTAAATATTTTTATTACATTTTAGCATTTCTAATGGCTCAATTTATTATTTTTCTAAGGAAAATCATTTAACAATTCAGAAATGTTTAAGTATGACAAATATGTTGGAGGGGTGAATCGAAACGGTTTTTTTTCTTCTGATGTAATGTAATTTCATATATCTCACAATTGAGGCAATCAATATTCAATCTCAATATGTTCTTATTGCCTCTATTTAAGTAATACTGGCACAGTGATAAAACCCAAAAGGGTTGCTACAATCAATTCTGGTTCCGAGATACTCCCTCTCTGCATTTACAGTATATACAACATGATATTCCATCTTTTCTGCATGCACAACATTTAGTTGAGCCTGATTTGCAGCTGCATTTGCAGCTGCAACTTAACACCAAGTTTTCCAGGTAAAGTCGATTATAATTGCTTCGTAGAAGTAATCCATCTTTCTCTTCATATCCGTATAGCTTTGGATCAACGTCCGTGTTGTCTAGGCAGTGAATTTGTCAACGACCTTAAAAGATGCCCACAAGTAGAAAAAACTTGTCGGAGGTACCTCACGGATATCCATCGCCAGCTGTGATGATACAGATCATGTCTTAATTCGTCCATAGTATTGCATTATGTGTTGTGCATCAGTACATTGACTAGATACTGCTCTACTTTACCATTTGGGTCGTTACAGTCTTTTTAAAATCATTCAAATACTCGATCGGATTTGCTTTTAGTATTGCAATTTTAATTCTCACTAGCTGGTGGTATGGCAACCAGTGAGCGCATGCACTGCTGAAAGTACAACAAAAGTTCTTCATTCTTTGAAGCCAAATACCTTGTTGAATCTCATACATCTCCTGCTGTCATCCACATCTCATGAAGTCCGTGAGATTGGAGTGTGGCCCAGATTCAGGAAGCCAACACCAAAACGTATGTGTCATTGGACAGGATAACCAAGCTTTTGGCACCAGCAATTGTTGTGTGAATAGCAGGTCTAAATGAGAGTAGTTAACTAAAAGAATCTTACGTTATTAGGAAGGCACACACTTTTCTAACACATGAGAAAATATTATCATTTATTAAATTGTTTGGCAAGTATTGGGCGCGGCTCCAAATAGCGGGCTGCCTGAAACACATACATATATCATGACAGTTCTAAACATGTTTCACAAAAGAGGTCACGGCCCAAAAGCCTGATACCTTTAAAGAAGTCCAAATAGGCTTTTAAACAAAAGAGGGCATGGCCCAAAAGCCTGATACCCTTAAAGAAGCCCCAATAACCTTAAATAAAAAAGGGCAACGCCCAACAGACTTATACCCACGGAGAAGCCCCAAAAGTCTAAAAGCCTCACAATCCCTATTTTAACTGGTAATAACTCATGAATATGAATGAGTTATTTGTGAAGTAGTTTCAAATCGACGAACACCCCAAAACTCTGTATTTAAGGCAGAACTCGTTGCGTAAAAATTCACATTTTTATTTAGCCTCCTTACTGGTAAGATCGATAACTATACGGCTTCAGAATATATGTGATAACAAGAAAAGTTATAACACATATATTATACCATGGGAAGTACGGACTGCATGTAGATGTTCTGGATCAGGGATCGTTTTGATAGTAAAGGTCACCGGCACCTTGACCTTTAAATGAATAAGGATAAGGGTCATGTACTGGTCATGAGCAACCATTCATCCTTTCAAGTTGGAGGACCTAGATCCATCAAGTTTGTAGTTGTTGATAGGACATCGTATTGATAGTGAAGGGCACCGCAATCTTGACCTTCGACCTAGTGACCGGAAAATAACAAGAGGTCAATGACCTTAAAGCTCTACTGATTGATTTTGATTTCAGGAAGTAGTCGATACAAACTTGCTTTTTGAAAATCTATTTTTAGCCGTAGCGGCCATCTTGAATTTCCGGCCGACCTGACATTTTGCTTGGATCAATTTGACATCAAGAGCAGCTTTCCTGTGAAGTTTCATGAAAATCCGTCAAGTAGTTTCAGAGGACTAGTCGCTACAAGTTTTCATTATATAACTATATGTAAACAAAGATGGCCGCTGACAGCCATGTTTAACATTGAATCAAAATAATGTTCGACTCCTATAACCATCATGCCATGCTGATCATTTTAGAAAAAGTCCCATATCAATACCTCTTATAGTTTTCAAGAAGTAGTCGCTACAAACTTATTTTTTAAAAATCTATTTTTAGCCATGGCGGCCATCTTGAATTTCCGGCCGACCTGAAATTTTGCTAAGATCATTTATGCATGAAAAGCAACATTCATGTGAAGTTTCATGAAAATCCATCAAGTAGTTTCAGAGGAGTAGTCGCTACAAGTTTGCATGATATAACTCTATGTAAACAAAGATGGCCACTGGCAGCCATGTTTAACGTCGTGTCAAAATAATGTTCGACTCGAATAACCATCATGTCATGCTGATCATTTTAAAAAAAAAGTCACATATCAATATCACTTATAGTTTTCAAGAAGTAGTTACTACAAACTTATGTTTTTTAAATCTATTTTTAACTGTGGCAGCCATCTTGAATTTCTGGCCGATCTGAAATTTTGCTAGGATCAATTAGATATGAAGAGCAACATTCCTGTGAAGTTTCATGAAAATCCGTTTAGTAGTTTCAGAGGAGTAGTGGCTACAATTTTTCATTATATAAATCTATGTAAACAAAGATGGCCACTGACAGCTATGTTTAACATCGAATCAGAACGATTTTTGACAAGGACCAACATCATGCCATGCTGTATCATTTTCAGAAAAAGTCCCATATCAATATCACTTATAGTTTTCAAGAAGTAGTCGCTACAAACTTGTATTTTGAAAATCTATTTTTAGCCATGGCGGCCATCTTGAATTTCAGGCTGACCTGAAATTTTCCTAGGATCAATAAGACATCAAGAGCAACACTGGCAGCCATGTTTAAAGTCGAATCAAAATAATGTTCTACTCGGATAACCATCATGTCATGCTAATAATTTTAAAAGAAGTCCCATATCAATATCTCTTATAGTTTTCAAAAAGTAGTCGCTACAAACTTATTTTTAACAAGAGGTCAATGACCTTGAAGCTCTACTGATTGATTTTGATTTCAGGAAGTAGTCACTACAAACTTGTTTTTTGAAAATCTATTTTTAGCCGTGGTGGCCATCTTGAATTTCCGGCCGAACTGAAATTTCGCTAGGATCAATAAGACATCAAGAGCAACATTTCTGTGAAGTTGCATGAAAATCCGTTTAGTAGTTTCAGAGGAGTAGTCGCTACAAGTTTTCATTATATAACTCTATGTAAACAAAGATGGCCGCTGACAGTCATGTTTAACATTGAATCAAAATAATGTTCGACTCGGATAACCATCATGTCATGCTGATCATTTTAGAAAAAGTCCCATATCAATATCTCTTATAGTTTTCAAGAAGTAGTCGCTACAAATTTGTATTTTGAAAATCTATTTTTAGCCATGGCGGCCATCTTGAATTTCCGGCCGATCTGAAATTTTGCTAGGATCAATTAGACATCAAGAGCAACATTCGTGTGAAGTTTCATGAAAATCCGTGAAGTAGTTTCAGAGGAGTAGTCGCTACAAGTTTTCATTATATAACTCTATGTAAACAAAGATGGCCACTGGCAGCCATGTTTAACGTCCAATCAAAATAATGTTCGACTCGGGAAACCATCATGTAATGCTGATCATTTTAGAAAAAGTCCCATATCAATATCTCTTACAGTTTTCAAGGAGTAGTCGCTACAAGTTTTCATTATATAACTCTATGTAAACAAAGATGGCCGCTGGCAGCCATGTTTTGACAAGGACCAACATCACGTCATGCTGATCATTTTAGAAAAAGTCCCATATCAATATCTCTTATAGTTTTCAAGAAGTAGTCGCTACAAAGTTATTTTTTAAAAATCTATTTTTAGCCGTGGCGGCCATCTTGAATTTCTGGCCGACCTGAAATTTTGCTAGGATCAATAAGACATCAAGAGCAACATTCCTGTGAAGTTTCATGAAAATCCGTCAAGTTGTTTCAGAGGAGTAGTCGCTACAAGTTTTCATTATATAACTCTTTGTAAACAAAGATGGCCGCTGGCAGCCATGTTTAACATCGAATCAAAACGATTTTCGACAAGGACCAACACCATGTCATGCTGATCATTTTCGAAAAAGTCCCATATCAATATCCCTTAGAATTTTCAAGAAGTAATCGCTACAAACTTGTTTTTTAAAAACCTATTTTTAGATTTGGCGGCCATCTTGGATTTCACATCAACATGAATTGTTGCTAGGATCAACTACACTTCATGGGCAACATTTCTGTAAAGTTTCATGAATATCCATCCAGAAGTTTCAGAGGAGTAGTCGCTAAAAATAAAAGTTTACGGACGGACAGACGGACACAGACAGACGGACGCCGCACCACGGCATAAGCTCTGCTGATCTCTGATCAGTAGAGCTAAACATCTATTTTAGACATGGTGGCCATCTTGAATTTCCGGTCGGCCTAAAATTTTGCTTGGATGAATTAGACATCATGAAGAGCAACATTGTTGTGAAGTTTCATGGAAATCCCTGAAGTAGTTGCAGAGGAGTAGTCGCCTTAAGTTTTCATTATATAACTCTATGTAAACAAAGATGGCCGGCAGCCATGTTTAACTTCAAATCAAAACGATTTACGACAAGGACCAACACCATGTCATGCTGGTCATTTTAGAAAAAGTCCCATATCAAGCAATATCTCTTATAGTTGTCAAGAAGTAGTCGCTACAAACTTATTTTTTAAAAATCTATTTTTAGCCGTGATGGCCATCTTGAATTTCCGGCCGACCTGAGATTTTGCTAGGATCAATAAGACATCAAGAGCAACATTCCTGAAAAGTTTCAAAAAAATCCGCCAAGTAGTTTTAGAGGGGTAATCGCTACAAGTTTTTACTATATAACTCTATGTAAACAAAGATGGCCACTGGCAGCCATGTTTAACGTCGAATCAAAACGGTTTTTGACAAGAACCAACATCATGTCAAGCTGATCATTTTAGAAAAAGTCCCATATCAATATCACTTATAGTTCTCAAGAAGTAGTCGCTACAAACTTGTATTTTAAAAATATATTTTTTGCTTTGGCGGCCATCTTGGATTTCACATCAACATGAATTTTGGCTAGCATCAACTAGACTTTATTGGGAATATTTCTGTAAAGTTTCATGAATATCCATTTAGTACTTTCAGAGGAGTAGTCGCTACAAATAAAAGTATACAGACAGACAGACGGACGGACGCCGCACCATGGCATAAGCTCTGCTGATCTCTGATCAGTGGAGCTAAGAACAGGTTATCTACTGGTCATGACCAACCATCCTTTCAAGGTTGAGGACCGTAGGACCAACCGTTGTGTAGTTATTGATCGGACATCTTTAGATAGCTAATGTGACTGCGACCTTGAACTTTGATGTATGGACCCCAAAATGAATAGGTGTCATCTAGTTGTAATGGTAAAGCGTTCTTCCAAGTTTGGGGGCCCTAGGTTTAACCATTCTGTAGTTATTGATCGGACATCGTTTCGATAGTTAATGTCAACACGACCTTGACCTTTGACCTAGTGACCCTAAAATCAATAGGGGCCATCGACTGGTCATGAGCAACCATCCATCTAAGTTTGGGTACCCTTCTGTCAACCATTCTGTAGTTATTGATCGGACACCGTTTGGATAGTCAATGTTAGCCCAGATGTGACCTTTGACCTGGTGACACCAAAATCAATAGGGGTCAAAATGAACATGGCGCCCCGACCACACTTTGTTGTGGGGAGCAATAATTTAATAATTGAAGGGCACTGGCTTAGTCGTTGCTGGGGTGATTTACGGAAGAATAACCATGTGACAACCTGCCGTAAGGATGAGTATTACTACCTAGATTTAACGGTCATGATTGAATAATTGGTAGGGAACTGAAGAAGTGAAGGGACACTACAAAATTTGAAATGAAGATTCCTGTGCATCCCTTTAGTGGGGTGCATGAGATGTTATAGATTTGGTGGAAAGTGACAAATGAAAATAGGTATTTTGTTGAAAAATATGTTTAATATACAAAAACAACATTACTGATGTGGAAAAAAATAATTGTATGTACAACTCAGTGTGTCAGGTCCCTGCCAAGACTTGAACTTGAATCTCTTTCTCGAAAGAAAAGTGTGTTTCCTTACACTACAGAGATCGCCCAGACATCACAGAAAGAGTGTACAAAACTAAGCGAAATTAATAAAGATGTAGATCAAAAGAATGTCAAACTAAAACTAGAAATTGTTATTGTCCATGGGACAAAAACGTATGGCTCCCCAATTGCCCGAACAGACATAATTGACGACTCTAGGTCCAACCGTTCTCATTGATCTGAGATCGCTTTGATATTCAATATCCCTATGACTGTATCTACAACCTGAATCAGTAATATTTATTGGTCAACCATCCTTCCATGTTTGAGGAACCTAGGTCCAACCATTCTCTAGTTATTGATTGGACATTGTTTTGTTATTGATTGGGGATCATTTTGATATCAATAGGGGTCATGTTCTGGTCATGACCAACCATCCTTTCAAGTTTGAGGACCCTAGGTCCAACCATTCTGTAGTTATTGATCGGACATCGTTTTGATAGTCAATGTCATCGCTACCTTGACCTTTAACCTAGTGACCCCAAAATCAATAGGGGTCATCTGCTGGTCATGACCAACCATCCTTACAAGTTTGAGAACCCTAGGTTCAACCATTCTCTAGTTATTGATCAGACATCGTTTGATAGTCAATGTCACCGCGACCTTGACCTAGTGAACATCGATTTGATAGTCACTGTCACCACGATCTTGACCTTTACCTAGTGACCCCAAAATCAATAGGGGTCATCTACTGGTCATGACCAACCATCCTTCCAAGTTTGAGGACCCTAGGTCCAACTATTGTGTAGTTACTGATCAGATAGAGTTTTGATAGTCAATGTCACCGCGACCTTGACCTTTGACCAAGTGACCCCAAAATCAATAGGGGTCATCTACTGGTCTTGACCAACCATCCTTCCGAGTATGAAGACCCTAGGTCAAACCATTCTCTAGTTATTGATTCGAATCGTTTTGATAGCCAATGTCACCGCGACCTTGACCTTTGACCTAGTGACCCCAAAATCAATAGGGGTCATCTAATAGTCATGATCAACCATCCCTCTAAATTTGAGGACCATAGGTCCAACCGTTCTCTAGTTATTGATCGGACATCATTTGTGACACAGACAGACAGACAGCACAAAATCAATATGGCTCCCCTCCAGACTTTGTGTGGGGAAGCCATAACTATCACAGAAGGTTATTAATACCCTTGCAAATGCATAACCCATGACTTCATGTATATGCGCAGTTCCACTTCATACTGATGCTTCTCACAATGTTTGGGGTATGACAGAGGTCACAGTGACCTTATTTTGGTATGCGACACACCGCTATCCCAAGATGTATCTAATACCAAGTTTGGTATTTCTAAGTGTTATTGTATTGAAAATATGGTCCGGACAAGCATTTTCTATGACAGAGGTCACATGTCAAGGTCACAATTACATTATTCTGGTACGCGACACATCGCTATCCCAAGATGTATCTAAATACCAAGTTTGCTATCTCTAAGACTTAGTGTTATAGTATTGAAAATACGATCTGGACAAGCATTAAAGCAAAAGTACAATTTGGGGTTCACATTTCATTGATCAGAGCATTAACACATCTTTACGATTGTTCACGAATACCAATGGTTAATTTTTATGGGCTTACTAGGCCATTCGCCAAATTGCATAGGCGAAAAGTAACCTGAACTGGCAAATGAAAACCGTAAGAAATACACACCAAATTCGCCAGACATCGGCGGTCTGGCGAATCCAAATTTCCGACCGATTTTGTCTAAAAGATCTCGGAAAATCCCGAATTCTAATTCACAAAGTCTTTAACTGTTTATAAGCCACTATCCCGCTGAGTGTTTTAGCTAATTAGTGACAATCAATTTAGATCGATAAACTAATTATGTCAGCGTTTATTGAAAACCAAATTGTCGGTGCAATAAGACTCCGCCCACTGTTACGCCTCTTGCTGTCAATCAACTTGTTTGTGTCCCCGCGCTCAACATTATCTGTCATATAAAGTTGTGACATTATTCACAGATTTAACTGCGTGATCGAGCCGGGTAAAACATCAAATAATGTGACGCCTTTAAGCGGCCAAAATGGCTGATCAAAACAGAAAATTTGAAAATGTTTGCTTACGAATTAGCCAGAGATACTCAGCCCGTCTGTGTTTTTGAACTTTACGATCACTGATACGTGTTAAAGGAACACATGGCAATCTTGAGTTTTCAAAAACTAGCAGCGCCCCGTCAGTTTTTATCATTAATGTTAATTGTAAGAATTGTATTAAGCCATTTGTAGATCGATAAACTAATTATGTCAGCGTTTATTGAAAACCAGCGTTTATTGAAAAACAAATTGTCGGTGCAATAAGACTCCGCCCACTGTTACGCCTCTTGCTGTCAATCAACTTGTTTGTGTCCCCGCGCTCAACGTTATCTGTCATATAAAGTTGTGACATTATTCACAGATTTAACTGCGTGATCGAGCCGGGTAAAACATCAAATAATGTGACGCCCTCTAGCGGCCAAAATGGCTGATCAAAACAGAAAATTTGAAAATGTTTGCTTACGAATTAGCCAGAGATACTCAGCCCATCTGTGTTTTTGAACTTTACGATCACTGATAAGTGTTAAAGGAACACATGGCAATCTTGAGTTTTCAAAAACTAGCAGCGCCCCGTTAGTTTTTATCATTAATGTTAATTGTAAGAATTGTATTGAGCCATTTGTTTTTGCATATTATTATTTTTTATATTATTGCACCAGTAATATATTAAAACTTATAGTATAGTAAGACGAAATAGTGAATACTTAAAATTTGATTTATTTAAATGTAACCAGGGTAAAAGTAAAAATGATACTGGATATATAAATTGTGACACCGATTTCAAATACTGCAAGATTGCCATGTGTCCCTTTAAGAGCCTACTAATTAGTTGTACACATGGTAGCGTAAACTGGAACAATGGCAAGTGTGAACCGGTGTTTAATCGGCAATTTCTGAATTGGGTTCATTTTATGGTTGATTGTTCAATCAACATGAAACAATACAAAAGGTGCGATTACTCAAAATAATGGTGTATGTAGCATTTCTGAATTTGCAGCGCGGTCTTTCTAGATTCTTTGGAACTCGTGTTAGTTGAACTTGTATATGCCTCAGTTTAGCCTTACATTTTTTAAATATATTGCTATTTATTTTATTTCTCTGCATGTTAGCATATTGAAATGCATTTAATGAAAATACTAAATGGTGAAAAGAGTCTGCATTTTTGTATTTTCTCATTATATATGCATGCATTCATTCTGTCTTTTTTTAAATTTCAGTCTTTACAATTTTTAAAAATTAAAATTACATTAAATTAAATACAATTTTTACAAAGTTCTGAACATTTCCCGGTATAGGAAGCATAATATTATGTCCTTTAATGGGGCATAACACCGCCAAAAGTCATTCAACTGGAACACAATAATGACATGCACAACTACACATGGCACTAATCATCCCTGCCATTGTATCAAGAGTACAGAAATGTGACAAAGTTTGTGTATTAAAACGTTAAAGAACTCCATATCATTAACCAGTACACAACAATGGCAATGCAACTAGGCTTGGTATAGTTCTATGACATAAAACGTCACAGAACAGAGCTACAGATAAGCAACGCATTTGCGTAAATTCCCAGTTAAAACTCCCTAAATTAGGCTAAATACACAATTAAATTACTTTATTGGTGCGTACCAATCATTTTTAACGAATTAATTACGCAAAATAACGTGAGATTGGCTAAATGTGACTGGTTATCAAGTTTATTTTTTTCACTCGAAAGTAAATCCTTCAAGAACAAAAATGTTGTATTCAGTCTATTCTATTTTTAATTATTCGGCATCACCGAAGCACTCAACTTTCTCTGTATGTCAACATGGCTAAAAGAGGCGCAGGTGTTTGAACTCAGTGCAAGAATATTCATTATCGCTAAATATTAATAACTAACTCAGAACACAATAATGACTAACGTTGCGACGTTGAGTCACGACGTCAATAAAGTGTTGCCGACGTCAACATCATCCGCCAATAACGTTCAATAAAGCGAATATTTGTTTGCAAAAATGTAATTTAAAATGTAATAAATAGATTATTTAACTGCTGGGATCGACTATGGGTAATCCTTTACTAGATGGTAGATATGCTCAGGGTTCCGGAAATACGGTTGCCCGACGCCCCGGGCAAGTGGATTTTGGGTGCGGGCAAGTGACCTTTGCAAATCTGGTTGCCCGCCACTTGCCCGACTGACATTTCCATTTCAGAACAAATCAAGTGGCAAACTAGCTATATCAGAATTTCTTTCTGATAACTGAATAAAACTGGCCGCTGTTTTTCGCCACTAGCGATTGTTAATAAGATCAAACAACTTTCGGAACAATCAACAATCTCGCCCCAGGCAGCTTAATTTGTGGCATTATTTCAATAAACAACTAATTAACCCACACGCGCCTTTCACACCATTTGACAACAACTTACCCTGACTTGACCGTCAGACGTGTGTCCATTGGCCAATGAAATCGCGGCAATTAAGTCCGTGACCTTCCAACCATAAACATAGCTACTTTCAGAAATAGTTTACAAATAATCTGGACCTTCCACCAATCAAATCAGAAAACTCTTTCTTAATTTGCAAATTTAATGTGTCGAAATAATGATTGGCAGGCCCACGTGACGTTATGTTTTTGTTTAGATAATTTTTCCTAAGATTTTTTCGTAACGAAAATACACATTTCTTTTACTCGAAGCACTCGTTTATCAATGCGCTTTTATGAGGTATTTGGTGTATTTCATTGATATAGTCTGTAATTAAACGTATATGGAAGTGCATACCACAAAAATAAGTTGCATAACTTAGCGATATGCGCATGTCATGGGTTTTCGCGATTTCAGAAATATCAGAGAGATATTGCACAGGGTATAGTTCTCCCTGTATACTGGACAGACTACTTCACATCCCTCCGAAGGATGACCTATATTCACAGTACCATGCCCAAGTAAGATACTGCGGGAGTTTGTTTGAGAAATCCGGGATGTGACCCCACTGGAAATCATACACGTGATTTCTGGGACACGAGTCAAGTATGCTTAACACTTGGCGACCGCAGGGTTAAGTTTCCAAAATTATATGGAAACAAAAGAGCACAAGATGTTTCGAAAGATAAACATTCAAGAAAAATATGTCTGGAAGTCTCCTGAAACATGAGTCATACACAAATATCCTAGACACATTCAGTATACATAGGGTCTGATTGATTCTCACGTCTGCGTCTAGGTATTTTGTTCTTCTTTTAGTTTAGATACTACAAATTACCAAATATGCAGACGACGACTAGAAACGTCAGGGAATGTTTATGCACACACAAACTTCCAATTGTTCACTCGAATTTTTAAACATGCAGAATGAATAACAAATACGTAGTCTAGATCATCTGCGACGCTTGCTTGTTTACAAAATTATCAGGCGCCGAACATAATCAAGACTAATTTCATGTAGATCAATCCCTGACAACACAAAACATTCATAAACTAAAAATGTGTGCTAACTTTATTGACACGTATGACAGTGGAGAGTGTAAACTTGCACATATTCCACTTACGATAAATTGTTTCGTTCTAACTGCTGCACAAAAGAAAACAAAATGGATGAATGGCCGGATCAAAACGGAAATGGATTGCTATGACGTCAGGCTGTTCCAGTAACACATTACTTTCATGAAACGCCTCCCGATATTTCGCGATATACATGCTACTCCTGCAGTTGAAGACGCAGTATGCAAACTTCCCTAAAATACCTCAGGCTTGCGCGAGCCAAAACAATGCATGTATGACACCAACTATCTATTCCATGACATTGACACCTGCATATCCCACACTTTTCAAAATTGACTGCACTGACTACTGTCAGAAATGTTATTACATAATGCATTCCTTTCTGCATGTTGAGTTAGCTACCGTAGAAACAGCAATCGTGTGGCACTTTATTCAGAGATTTACATATACGTATACTAACTAAATGTTACCAGTGTGTGAAAGAAAACTCTGTAAAACCTTTAGAGCTGATGAAGGTATTTTTAATCTATGGAACTGTTTATTTTAAAACAAAGACAAAATCAAACAAACAAATCTTGCATTCGACAACTCAAAGTTTGTTTACACTTGCACGAGTCTGACTTATTATCCGTTTATGTAACATGTACAGCCACACAAAAAAGTAAGGCTTCTAAGTGCAAGTTATGTATTTACTTATAAATAGTAGTGTTACTGACTTGTTTTATAAATGATCACAACTGTTTAAATTACACATTAACCTAAAACGTATATTGTATTGTGGTGGATTAGCTTGTATGTTGTATAACCAAAGACAAATATAATATATAGTTATTAATCATACGTTAACGCTCATCTTGTTATTCATCTTAGAAATCATTGTGCATTGTTCTTTAACTATGTTATAAAGGTTTTAGACATGTTTTATGCCATATATAACAATTAATGTTTCAACAAATGTATCTACATATTGTAAATATATATGGGGATTTTACGACCATATGTCAGACTGGCTATAAGCCAAATATGTTATCCTCGATAAATAAATATATGATTATTAAACGTTGTTTCGTTAAATGTACTAACCCTCCAAATAACAGAAAAATTACACTGCAAAACCGTTTATCAAAATTCTATCCACGTGTTCAGGTCAAATAATGGTGTATTTGTTCCGATTAAAAGTAAATGTTTATGCATGTTTTTTTTAAATACCCGTGATTGAATATGCGTAAAATGAATTACGAGTAACTATTAATTCGATGCTCTTGTTTTGAGGTTTTTCCTGGCTGGTTAAAACTGTTTATAGTATGCCTATAGAGTCTGTATTCTCAAAATATGTAAGTTATATATATAACTCGTCGTCAGTAGGTTTAGAAATGGTGTACATGTGTAGTAAAATTTGACTGTTGTTGGTGGGATAGCTACTTTAATACTCTAGATCCTTCATTTAACCATATTTGTTCTGATGTAAATATATACTGAACAAAAAATCCTAATTACTCACTTTTGTATCTCAACTAATTTCCTTATTTTAAATATATTTTACAATAGTTGTGTGATAAGTATTTTATTTTGACCCATCGTTTGTAAAACATTTATTTTTAGCTCGACTATTCGAAAAATAAGAGAGCTTATGTAATCACTCCGGCGTCGGCGTCCCGCACCAATGTTTGCGTGTAAGCTGTGTTTACAAGTCTATATCTATTACATTTTTTATCCTATCACAACCAAACTTGGCCATGGGCTTCCTTATAGCATTACTTTTAAGGGCTGCATAAGCAATTTTGGTTCCTGTAACCCATAGGCTCCCATGGAACCCAAATTATGATAGCGCATAAAATGTATCCCATTTCACATCAAATTTTGCGTGTAAGCTGTGTTTACAAGTCTATATCTCTTACATTTCTCACCCTAGCATAACCAAATTGGCCATTAGCTTCCTTATAGCATTATCTTAAGGGCTGCTTAAGTAATTTTGGTTCCTGTAACCCCTGGGATTCCATGGAACCCAAATTCTGATAGCCCTTAAAATGTGTCTGTTTCACATCAAATTTTGCGTGTAAGCTGTGTTTACAGGTCTATATCTCTTACATTTCTTGTCCTAGCTGAATTAAATTTGGGAATTGGTTTCCTTATAGTATGTTGTAAAGGGGTTGGGTAAGTAATATTGTCTTCTGCAAATTCTGGGCTCCCATGGAACCCAAATTGTGATGGCCCATAAAATGTGCAATAAAAGCAGATCTAGGTTTGCATGTAAGCCTGTATATATTTATACTTTTGGTTTGGTATTTATTATAGCATTATGCATATTATTCATACTCCACCCATATTGGGGCATGGGAGCTCCCTCCTCCATCGCCCACTCTCACCCCCCCCCCCCCTTCGCCCTCCCCCCGTCCCCACCACCCTTTTTTATTTTATTTTTTACATATTTCTGTGTTGTTTTAGTAAATTCTTACACATATATGTTGCCCCCACCCCCAGGCCTCTCAACCCCCCTCTCCACGCCCCACACACTTGAAACTCTTTTTTATATATATATCTGTGTTGTTTTAGTCAATTCTTACACATAGCTTCTTACACATATATGTTGCCATCCCACCCCCACCCCACCCCCACCCCATGTATATATCTATAATTTTGGTTTGGGATTTCTTATAGCATTATGCGTCTTATTCATACTTCATCCATATTGGGGCATGGGCTCCCTCCTCCAACCCCCTCCCCAATCCCCTCCACACCCCTCCTTCCAGACACGTTGTTTTTTTACATATTTCTGTGCTGTTTTAGTCAATTCTTACACATATATGTTGCCCCCCCCCCCCCACCCCCACCGCCTCTCCCCCCACCCCCCACCCCAACTCCCACTTGAAACACTATTATTTTTTTTTATATATTTCTGTGTTGTTTTAGTCAATTCTTACACATAGATTCTTACACATATTATATGTTGCTCCACTCCACTTCATTTTATCTTCCATTATTTGGATATTAATATTTTAATTTGAACGCAATCATTTACATATAAAACAATTTAGATTAAATTCAGATACACAGATGAAATATCAATTAAAAAAATGAATATGAGGCCACTATAAAAATTGCCAGATATCAGCTCCCTCCCCGAGTTGCCTCTTGGCCACAAATTTCTTTAAAATGATGGCAATTTTGGATTAAAACAGATAAAAATAATAAAATTTCACATAATTTTATATCGGCCCGAGTTTCTATACAAACCCCATCCCCAAACCCCAACTCACATTGTTTCAGCCTTGTTTTTTGATGGTATATAGTTTATTATTCTCTGAAAAATCGAATAGTCGAGCTGCGCTGTTCTCCGACAGCTCTTGTTATTTAAATTGTTACATCTTTTGAGAGGTATGAATTTGGTATGAAATAATATAAAAAAATATAAAAAAATATAAAAAGTTGACCCATTTGTTGCAGATTCTCCGTCTATAAGAAAATGAAACATGGATAATCCTAAATTACCTCCCTTTTAATTGAATATCGTTTGAAATTCAAGTAATTGTAATTAATCTAGTATCTGAGAGGGTTTCTATGTGCATAAAAGGTCCCCTAAAATTCTCTCTAGAATCTTGTATAGAACCATCTGGGAAAAAAGAAGAATGAGGGTGATAGGCTGATATCATGGTGTGATCCGAGAAATCCAAGTTGGCGTCCAAGACGGCGGCCATAATATGATGATATCCCTTAAAGTCCATATTTACCACATAGCTTTCCCAATTTTTGACTTAAATGTATTTTCGATAGCTAATGTTAACAAATTTAACATGATATCAATGTTTACGCAATAAATCGTGAACAAAAAAATAGTGTTCATTTGAAAGACAAAGTCAATTTATCACATGGAAAACAGGAAATAATTAAAAATAATTGTAATATTTTATACATGTTTTGGAGTTTTGCGAAAAAGTAATTAATACAGTTATGCAATAAAAAATTGTTAAAGCATATACTATTTAACTGCACATGTTTGCATGGTTTGATGTGATTAAATTTAAATATACAAGCAATTTAAGGTGGGTGGGATAAATCAATATTGAATTTGCAGTGAACTTGTTTTTGACAACAACACTAAATTTGTGATACATCTTGATGTTTTTATTACATGTTAGCATTTGTAATGGCTCAGCTTATTGTTTTTTATAGTAAGAAAAATCAATTAACAATAAAGAAAATAAAAACAGAATGTTTAAGTATGACAAATAAGTTGGAGGGGTAAATCGAAACGGATTTATTTTTCTGATGTAATGTAATTTCATATATCTCACAATTGAGGCAATCTCAATATGATCTTATTGCCTCTATTTAAGTAATACTGGCACAGCGTTCATATGAAATCCAATAGGGTTGCTACAATTATGGTTCCGAGTTACTCCCTCTCTGCATTTACAGAATATACAACATGATATTCCATCTTTTCTGCCTGCACAACTTTTAGTTGAGCCTGATTTGCAGCTGCAACTTAACACGAAGTTCTCCAGGTAAAGTCGATGACGATTGCTTCTACTCCATCTTTCAGGTCTCACATCTCTATTATCTCCCCTGAACGCTCACGGACCTAGCGACAAAAGGAAAACAGAAAATAATTCTATTTTTTTCTCTATTTTAGGCAATTTTTTATTTGACAAAGAGGTTTTTCTTTGCTTCAGCATACATCTGCAGTGTAAAAGACTGATGATACAGAAAATCCCACGTTGATCTGAAGTTGCATTCAAAATGCATAAGCATTTGACCGAAGCACCACAAAGTCAGCTAAATAGTGTATGAATTTGGTATATTTTATAGGGGTCGCATAAATATGAGCGAGTAAAAAAAAACCTGGCTAATATTTGTATTTTATTGTTTTATATTACAGATATTAGCAGTCCGGAAGATATTAAACCAACAACAAGGTCTGCTGGGGAGCTTTGATGGTCATGTGTTGGAAACAGCTGTACAGTAATCCTATGGGAAATTAATTGTGGTCTGAGACCTTCTCTTCATTGCCGGAGCCTCAGAAAGCTGCTATGGGTGTTGGACTGTGTATCAACGTCATTTTACTGTTCATAAAACAACTGTATTCTAGTAAGAATACCGGGACGCAGTCAAATTGGTATACAGGCATTTTATGGGTCTTCTACTACTTGAATTAGGTATAAATCTTTCTCAGCATACGAATACAGCTGGTTCCAAATCGTTATCGTCACTAATTATTGATTGATGTTGAACCTTATTAAAGGGACAAACGGCAATCTTTAAAAGCTCGCACGCCCCGTTAGTTTTTCTACATAACTTGCATTTGTTCAATACTGAATATTAATTATAAGAATAATATAAAGGAAATTGTGTTTGAATATTACTAACTGCTTGTGTGTAAAGCTATATATGTATCTCTGTTAGAGTTGATGAAACCTTAACTGAAAGAGTTTGAATAGGTTTGTTCCACTGCTACTTATTCTCATTCTCTTATTATAACTACTAATCAGATTTCAATAATAACAAACACCTAACATTAAACCATTTCTTCTAATGTAAATTTACATTGCTAAAAACTGAGATTACCTTCACAGATGTTCCAATTGCTATTATATTATCATTAAGTTGTTTTTTATTTATAACTATGATAATTTACCAATTCTTCATATTCTCACATTCTAATCATGAAACAACATTCTATTTAGTGTTCCATTACACATACAATTTCAGATGTCTGTCATATTCATATTATAACATTATACAACACAGATGCAAAAATTAAAAACATGTTCATTTTGTCTCATGATGACTAGTTTATGAAGTGCTCAAATCTTTCATGATAAATGTGCTTTGATTGTTGACAATTACAAATAAAAATGTCTAACATCAACACACTGTTCGTTTATTTTTATCATATTCATCATTCCCCTTACTGTTTTCTTAAGTAACTGTTCTGACCGGCTTGTGCTACTTTGTATCACTGTTTTCTTGTAGCCATATATATTTGGGTCAACGTCCGTGTTGTCTGGGCACTGAATTTGTGCATCGACCTTAAAAGATGCCCACATGTAGAAAAAGTTGTCGGAGGCACCTCTCTGATATCCATCGCCTGCTGTGATGATACAGATGATGTCTTAATTCGTCCATATTATTGCATTCTGTGTTGTGCATCAGTACTTTCACTATATACTGCTCTACTTTACCATTTGGGTCGTTCAACGTCTTTTCAAAATCATTCAAATACTCGATCGGATTTGTTTTCAGTATTGCAAGTTTAATTCCCACTTTAATTGGCATCGCAACCAGTGAGCGTATGCACTGCTGAAAGTACGACAAAAGCTCTTCATTCTTTGAAGCCAAAATATACCTTGTTGAATCTAATACATCTGCTACTTTCATCCACGTCTCATCAAGTCCGTAAGATTGGAGTGTGTCCAAGATTCAGGAAACCAACACCAAAACGTCTGTGTCGTTGGTCAGGATAACCAAGCTTTTGGCACCAGCAATTGTTGTGTGAGAAGCAGGTCTAAATGAGAGTAGTTAAATAAATAATCTTACGTTATTAGGAAGGCACAAACTTGACTAACACATCAGAAAATATCATCATTTATTAAATTGTTTGGCAAATATTGGGCGCGGCTCCAAATAGCAGGCTGCCGGCAACACATACATATATCATGACAGCCCTTAATATGTTTCAAAAAAGAGGGCATGACCCGAAAGCCTGATACCCTTAAAGAAGCCCCAATAAGCTTAAACAAAAGAGGGCATGGCCCAACAGACTTATACTTTTTGTGAAACCCCAAAAGTCTTAAAGCTACACAGTCCCTATTTTAACTACTAATAACTCATGAATATGAATGAGTCACGTGTGAAGTAGTTTCAAATCGACGAACATAGCCCATCGAGGTGTTTAAATAACCAACGAGCTGAGGCATACTCAATTTTTGTAGCATGGTGTACTTAGTAACACTGTGACGTCATAGTGATCGCACTCTAAATTCCAATATCTGGTAGCCACGCCCCTTTAGTTACCCTAAATTAGACGATTTAATGCTCTGCATTCATCAAAGGAAATGTCACCGACCATGCTACAAAATATGTTCATGTTGCCAGAGCAGACGATTAACACTCGTTATTTTGCAGTTTAACCGTATCTCTAACCAAGCGTGAAATACACAAAACAATGACCACACAAACATAATCTTAGGTTGGTACTTAGGAATTTTGACTAGTACTAGTATATATAATAAGAAAAACTTGGGAATTTTGACTAGTACTAGTATATATAATAAAAAAAAACTTAGGAATTTTTACTAGTACTAGTATATATAATAAAAAAATCAGGAATTTTGACTAGTACTAGTATATATAATAAAACAACTAAGCAAATTTGACTAGTACTAGTATATATAAAAAAAATAGGAATTTTTGACCTTGATTTTTAATATACTGGTGAACTTGAATTCAGTATAAAATGTCATGCACGTGAAAATCATCACCCATACCCTTTAACCCCTCACCAGCCCCACTCCCGCCCCAACACCGATACACACTCACAACCACAAACACGCACAGAAACAAACAGCAACTATAAAATGAATAAAAGGTAAGATATGAAAACACAAACATAAAAGGGTTGATAATAGGGCTACCGCCTTGGAACGGTCAGTGACTAAAAATGCCTCTTGGGATTTAAACCAGGTTCTAGGGTGCACCAAACCACACACTTAGCCTACCGTCAACCCAATAAAACGGGACAGTGTAAATAAAGAAATCCCCGCCATGAACTATTCTCTAACCAACAAGGCAGCATTAATAGGCAATATAAGTAAAACACAAAGATGCTCGTGTACATATAAATACAAAAACATAATAGCCTAGAAAGCCACATAGAAGGTACTCAATGACTTGGCAGAAGCCAGAGCAACAAGAGAAGAAACCATTGAGGGCACGACAAGACAAGACTGCAGACAAACATCAAACGTCTCCGTCCTTTTGGGCTTTAGGTAGACGTCATCATAGGCTCCACAGCCTGTCTTGTCATCGCACAATTAAAGAGCAAAACATAGAGGCGAACTGTATGCAGTGCGTTGCAAAATGATAGGGTAATAACCTCTTTTGATATACATTTTAACAAGTTTAACAGCCAGGTGTATCATTTGTTGATCTCTGAAGAATTGAAATATCGAGCTGCACTGTTCTCAGACAGGTATTCTTACATTATCTAATGATCTTGTTTCCCTGTAGCTCAAAACGGGTTCTTGTAGTGCCTTTGATGCCTTTGATGCCATTAATGGCTTGCACATTCGGTATGGAACGCCAAACACCACATTATGCTGTGGTCACTTTTCATTATGATGTTGTCATTTTCATTATGCTGTGGTCACTTTTCATTATGATGTGGTCACTTTCCATTATGATGTGGTCACTTTACATTATGATGTGGTCATTTGTCATTATGATGTGGTCACTTTCCATTATGATGTGGTCACTTTACATCATGACGTGTTGACTTTACATTATGATGTTGTCACTTTACATTATGATGTGGTCACTTTACATTATGATGTGGTAAGTTTCCATTATGATGTGGTCATTTTACATTATGATGTGGTCAATTTCCATTATGATGTGGTTACTTTGCATTATGATGTGGTCGCTTTTCATCATGATGTGGTCGCTTTCCATTATGATGTGGTTACTTTACGTTATGATGTGGTCACTTTCTATTATGATTTGGTCACGTTCCATTATGGTGTGGTCACTTTACATTATGATGTGGTCACTTTCTATTATGATGTGGTCACTTTCCATTATGATGTTGTCACTTTACATTATGATGTGGTCACTTTACATTATGATGTGGTAAGTTTCTATTATGATGTGGTCATTTTACATTATGATGTGGTCACTTTTGATTATGATGTGGTCATTTTACATTATGATGTGGTCACTTTTCATTATGATGTGGTCACTTTCCATTATGATGTGGTCACTTTCTATTATGATGTGGTCACTTTCCATTATGATGTGGTCGCTTTTCATTATGATGTGGTCACTTTCCATTATGATGTGGTGACTTAACGCTATTTGCAGTAAAACCACGTGACCAAACAGACCACATCATAATGTAAAGTAACCACATCATAATGGAAAGTGACCACATCATAAAGCAAAGCAACCACGTCATAATGAAAAGTGACCACATCATAATGGAAAGTGACCACATCATAATAGAAACTTACCACATCATAATGAAAACAGACCACATCAGAATGGAAAGTAACCACATCATAATGGAAAGTGACCACATCATAATGAAAACGGACCACATCATAATGTAAAGTGACCACACCATAATGGAACGTGACCTCATCAAAATAAAAAGTGACCACATTATAACGTAAAGTAACCACATCATAATGGAAAGCGACCACATCGTAATGAAAAGCGATCACATGATAATGAAAAGTGACCACATCACAATGAAATGTGACCACATCATAATGAAAAGTGACCACATCATAATAGAAACTTACCACATCATAATGACAACAGACCACATCATAATGTAAAGTGACCACATCATAATGGAACGTGACCACATCATAATAGAAAGTGACCACATCATAATGTAAAGTAACCACATCATAATGGAAAGTGACCGCATCATAATGAACGTGACCACATCATAATGGAAAATGACCATCAAAGTCGCGTTTGGCGTTCCATAATTCGGTTGAACTATTTTGTTGACTGGTGGAACCTGGCTGAAGTGGTTATTGCTTTTTTAACTAAGAATTGTCCTATAACTCCTGAATTGTCACTTTCATTTCTGACAAATAAACGAGACTCCAATTCGCGTAGTTTGTATGGTGCTCGTATATTTTCATTCAAGCGGAAGCTTTGACGATAACGGCCCCAGTTGCATGCTGAATTCGGTAAGGATGGATATTAAAAACAAGAGTGCAACATAGTTGTGAGGGGAATGATTGGTGAGTTACTTAATTTCGATTACAATTACTCAAGTTATTGAGCGGACTTCATTAAATTCAACACTTTTAGCCAATAATATGGGAGATTAACGCAAAAAATCCAGACATGTATTGTGTACACATGAACATTTGTAAACCAACTCATGTCAACTCCAGCCTTGTATAATGTTCATACCCAACAAATGTAATCTCCAATTTTGTATAATGTTCACATATACACTTGTAAACAAACATATGTAAACACGTGGAGAGATGCACATTGTACATATCTACATTTAAATCCGTATGCTTCAGATCGACAGAGTTCAACTATACACTCCTCATTTTGACATGTCTCAAGTTAACATGTCCGGATTTATAAGTCACTTTATACATCTATACATGATATAGATGACCTTATCTCGGAAAATGACGGACATATCCGAACCTCGCTGAAGGTGGCCGCCGGATGTTTATCCCGCAATGAAACTAACCGCCAGAAGTATAAGTATGACCATGTGAGAACACATGTACTCGTATCAAAACTCTATCCAGGTGTTCAGGTCATAAATTATAATAATGAATATGTGCTGATTAAAATTATATGTTTTTTCACGGCTTTCCTAGACCTGCTTCACTGCGCATGTCTCGTATATCCAACGCAAACAAAATGCATGTGTTTTTTTGTTTTGTTTTTCAAGTGGAATATAGGGTGGTATTTTCGAAATGTTCCAGGGTGACTAGTGTGTTTTCCAGCACTTTTTTCAAAGGAGGTGGTTTTAAGGGAATGGAGTAAAGAAGATTTTATTAGGAGGGGATGAAGCACCGATTTCAAGAGAATATTAAAAAAAAAATCTACATATGGTTTATTCTATAGATTTTCTGGAGGTGAATGCTTTTTTTCAGGGCGGTGCTTTTGTGTTGTTGTTGTTTGTTGTTTTTTAATCCGGCGAGGTTGGGTCGGAGATGGGGTGAGCTGGGTGTGTATGGGATGGGGATGTATTTAAAACGAACTGAAAAAAGGAGGAGGTAAGGAAGGGATTTCCAGAGGATTAAAGTTGTATTTTGTTGATTTTCCACTTGGCAGGACCTGAAGAAGGGCTTTTCCATTTTTATTTTATTGTTTTAATCCAGAGGTGTATTCTGGGCTAAAAAACACATTTCTTAGCGTCGGGGTAGCGTGTGTTCGTGGGCTGTTCAGTATAGATATTATCTAGAATAGCAGAAGTTCCTGTATGTCTAATCATCGGTTATGATCCGCCCTCCGAGAATATTCAACAAATGTCTAAAGAACAAAAACTATGCACAGTGCGTGCTCAAGTAGCTAAGTTCTCAGGAAAGATACAATCGTCAAGAACTGTGTTAAAGAAATGAGCGTAGCTACCTGTATATAGAGCATGCGTACACATTGCAAAAACATAATAATAAGAAGAAGAATAATTAACAAGAAGTCCAAAATAAAATTAATAAAACAGGGGGCATGGGTATAAGGTAACGTCTTGTCTTATTGAGTTTTCCATGCAATTCCAAAATATCAGGTTAATTTATCAACACATCAAAGGCAGAATAGACCTCTAATTTCTAGAGGAAATTGGGGCAATGGTCTCCCAGTTTAAACAAAAAATTATAAATAAATTAAATAATCTATCGAGTTTGGGGGAACTTTTTCAGGACTGAACAGTTAGATGAAACGTTATTCTGAGCGTTATTACAAAAAGTCTGCCTTCGGAATATTTAATAACAAAACCTCCCCCACCCCACCACCTTCTCCACACCTTTCATTTTTGTGCTGTTTTATTTCTTTTAGGATTTTCGTATCTGTGAACAAGTTGTAGGATAGAAGTAATAACTGGGTGGGTAAACGCAAAAGCAAGTATGCAAGTACAATTATTTTTTTCACCCATCTAGGTGGGGGCGGGTAAGGGGCAGCAACGAGAGTACCTAGGGAAATAGTAAAATGTTTAATTGCTACCCTGGAAGCAACATTTTCCAGGGTAGTCCCCAATGTTGGTACTATATACTGGGTTCTGTCATAAGTCAGTACCCCGGTGTCAACATTGTTGGACTAATTGGGCTCTTCGCGCTACATCCGTTCCCACCCGATACGGGTAAAAAGTAACAAGAAAGGTAGTGCAAAACCAGCAACAACAATTTAATATAATCAACAAATGTATTCAAATTGTACAATGAAAAGTATTCACTTGCAGAATACACATAATTTAGATCAAGTATTTCTTCAAATCCACCTTTAGGGTAAGTGTGAGGTTTGGTGCACCCTAGAACCGGTTTAAAACCCCAGTGACTTTTGTTGCCACTGACTGTTCCAAGGCTATAGCCCTATTGTCAACCCTTTTGTGTTTGTGATGTCGTTTGCATTTTTTATTACTTTTGCCTTCTCGTTTGTCTGTTTGCGTGTTTGTTTTTGTTTGCTGCTTTCCTGTCCGATATTTTTATCTTTCTTTAGAGTAAAGTTAAAAAATATTGGCAAATGTCCCTCTAATCTAAATTGTACAGTGTCCCTTTCATCCAATTTTATTTTAAATCACGTCAACATAATAATTATAAAAAAAGAGTATGATAATGGACCTTTGGAAACGGCCGAGCACGACACATACGAAATATTGCAGTCTCGGTTTGATTGAGACTGCTCATGAGCGGTAGTGAAATAAACTCATAGGTAACACCACCCATTAAGGAATAAAAATATGTTGAAGGGGGATGTTGGGGGAGTGAAGGGGTGTCTGGTATTGTGGGGTAGTGCGTCGGGGGTGAGGTGATGGGTGTGCACGGTTTTCTTTTTTTTCCCCAGGAAGAGTGGTGTTTTCGAAATATCAAGGTGACTGGGGTAGTGTTAAGAAATATTTTCTATTGGAGGTGATTTTCAGGTAAGCGGATGAGGCAATGAGGTCGGCTAGAAGGGTTTTCGAAGTGTGTTGGTTGGCGGTAAAGGAAAAAGATCCAGGGAGATATTTCCGAGATTTTGTTTATATAAAAAAAGCCCTGGCGGTATTTTGTATATTTTCTAGGGGTTGGGGGTTTGAAGAAACGTTTTCCAGGGTAGCGTTTGTTTGTTTCTGTAAGGGTATTTTTGAAGAAAAAAGTGTAGGGGGTATTTTGTTGACTTTCTATATGCGATGTTTAAATCCAGAGGGTGTGGGGAGGGGTAATAAATAAATCAGACCTAATATTTAATATGTCAGTTATAAAATGACAGCTTCAATCTCAAATAAATGCGCATACACAATCACCATACACATTCTGTTAATAGACGTAAACAAATTGTATGACGTGTCTCACCCGATAATGTTTGACCAATGAATGCCATCTAGTTTGATCGCGTGTAGTGAGTGCTGACAGTTAGTCTAGAGCATCTGCGACGGTTGCTTGTTTTCAAGACAAACGTCTAGACAGGACCTCCTGAACAAGATTAGACCGATCTTGTGTTGCACTCTCTCTCTCTCTGTGAAGGAGTAAACACACTATTATTTGTAGTGTTTCTAACATTGTTATATAGTGGACATTCTAAAATAAAACGTTGGTCAGTTTCTACTCTGTTTTTTCAGAAAGGGCAGTACCTAATACCTCTCGTGATTTTTGGGATTTTATCTGCCCGTTACGATATTTAGGTAACGTTAACTATATCTGCGGTAATAACAAATTGTGTCTACCGAAACTGGCATTTATATAAATATATCATATTCATGTTATATTTCTATTGTTACCTCACAAAACACGTGAAAAGGGGTCATGAACTTTGACCTTGCTTTACTCTCGTCACGTACAAAATCAGGGCTCAACACGGGTACCATGAAGTTACCTTTCCAATGATGCCCAACACTTTGCTCCTCGCAAGATGTTGAACTCGAGCCTTAACTAGCGCAGATAGGCTAAAGTGGTCTCCATAATAGGCCTTTGATCACTGGTTGTTAATGTTCCACAGATCCCTAAACAATAACTAGCCATTTTCCACAAATCACTGGCAGGGCCTTAACATAGTAAGTTTCATATATTTTGAATAATGTGTATTATGGTGTTATCTTCGACATGGACCACAGAATTAAGCAAGTGCTAGAACGTCGTCTGCTAAAGATTGAAATTGAATAACTAGTGCTTAGTCACGGATCACGGTACTAAACAATTGCTAGAGCGTCGTCTGCTAAATATTGAAATTGAATAACTTCAGCTGTAGGTATCAGTAGCGCGGAGCTTACCTACGGCTGAATATACTGTATCAGTTGCGAGGAGCTTACCTGCAGTGGAATATACTGTATCAGTAGCGCGGAGCTTACCTCCAGTGGAATATACTGTATCAGTAACACGAAGCTTACCTTCAGTGAAATATACTGATATACATAGAGAATAATATATCAGGACTGAGACGCCATATCAGCCCGAGAGCTTTAGCTCGATGGCTGATATGAGTCGAGGGCCTGATATTATAGGATGTGATATGAAAATACACACTTTTTATTATATTTATCATATACTTGAGCCTTGTCGAAATTTCAACTTCAGCTCACTAACTTCGTTGTTTTACACGGAGAAAAAAAGTTTAGATCTAGTCCATTCTGATGTGCTCATGTCTGTCGCGTAAGTGGTACACAACATTAATTTTGTCCGAAATCTTAATGAAAATGAATTCCATTGAATTTGAAATTTTCTAATCAAGGTGAATTGTCATAAGTGGTTATTTTATACATGGATAATGATTCTATAGCCAATAATCTGCCGCAAAAACAGGATGGAAGTAATTAATGAAACGCAGACGACAAACAATACCCGTGACAAATCGTATACAATCGTAACTAATCGGTTATTTCCGTATCACTCCGGTAAAAGGATCGAGATGAACATTCCGTTATTTCCGTGATACGACATTTGTTCACCCTATATTTCATGCGTGCAATATTGCCCGGCAACGAAATCCTGATGGATATATTTAGCTAGGTCTATGTCATATCGTATATTCAAAAACAACGTATTCATAGGAGAGTATGTGATAAAAGTAACTAGTGCATAGTCACGGACCACGGTACTAAACAATTGCTAGAGTGTCGTCTGCTAAATATTGAAATTGAATAACTAGTGATGTAGTTAGTTCTGAGATAAGACTACTCTTATAAGTATATTGTAATATTGAAGACACAAGCGTTGTCTAACATATCCGTCAGTTGTATAACATGTATGCATGACACTTTGACAGCAGTCTCGTAAAACCTTTGCAACATTTTATTATCGTAACCCTGATCTTCTTTCCAAATATAAAAGTAATTTAAGGACTCTTCTGCGACAAGGACTATCACAACCTGACTTCTATGGTGATGTGATTTATAAACTTCGTAAGATTCTTGGTCATGATCACTTTCATATTATCTTTGTAAAACTTGTTAAAAAGTTTATCAAAAGAGGTTATGACCTATCATTTTGCAATGTACTTCATGCTTGTTAGTGGATCCTTTTACAGTTCTCCACTATGCTTTCCTCTTTAATTGTACGATGACCGGACAGGCTGTGGACCCTATGATGACGCCTACCTAAAGCCCATTGGGACGGTGGCGTTTGATGTTTGTCTATGATCTTTCTTGTCCTGCCCTTAATGGTTTATTCTCTTGTTGCTCTGGCTTCTGCCAAGTCAATGAGTACCTTCATAGTGGCTTTCTAGGCTATTGTTTTTTTGTATTGTATTTACACGAGCATATTTGTGTTTTACTTTTATTGCCTATTGATGCTGCCTTGTTGGTTAGAGATTTGATCTTGACGGGGATTTCTTTATTTACACTGTCCTGTTTTAATGGGATGACAGTAGGGTAAGTGTGAGGTTTGGTGCACCCTACAACCGGTTTAAACCCCCAGTGGCCTACTTTGCCACTAACCGTTCCAAAGCGGTAGCCCTACTGTCAAACCTTTTGTGTTTGTGAAGTCGTTTGCATTTAATAGTACTTTTGCCTTCTTGTTTGTCTGCGTGTTTGTTTCTGTGTTTTGTGGTTGACTGTCCTCCTTGAATGCTACTTTCCCTATCCGATCTTTTTATATTTCTTAGTAGTATTCGTACAATAAACACCATTTCTACGTTGCTCTGGAATCACTTATTTCAGTCCATACACAGAATAAAACACGTGAGCAGAACATGGTGTCAGAAATTAAGTTTGCATTTCAATCCTGGAATTAAAGTTTAAACATAGGGAACTTTAAACAAAAAGGATTTCATTAATTCATGTGACATCTGTGATAGTTTTCTGGACTTATTGCTGATTCGCGTTTAACGTGACCATTTTACAAAGATGGCAAGCTATCAAAGACAGAATCAAAAAATGGACTGTAAGGCAACATACTTGCCTAATGCATTCAAAGCGCAGGCTGACTTTATGTGTTGAGGCCCGCAACGTTCTAATGCTATGGGTTGGTGAAAAAGGACGCCAAATATTTTCCAGATGGAACCTCACCGAGGCCGAAAAGAAAAAGCTGAAGTCGTAGTACGATGGGTTCGAAGCCTACAGTCGGCAAAGGTTAAGGCAATCAAGGAAATGCCTGCTCCAACAACTAGGTCCGAGCTTGTGTTAGGCATGATAACATACATTCAGAAGTTTGCGCCATGACAACTCCGCTAAGGCAACTTCTAGGTAAAGACGTTGAATATAGCTGGGACTGTCCCCATGAAGATGCAATGCAGACAATTAAAAGCCTCATTTGTCAGTGCCCTGGCCCCGTTTTAGCCTATTTTGATCCCAACAAAAAGGTCACCCTCCAAGTAGGTGCCTCAAAGAATGGCGTGTCAATTATCCTTTTCCAAAATGAGCAACCCGTATGCTTTGCCTCCAAAGCACTCACTCCCAGCGAGGTTAACTCTGCGCAAATAGGAAACGAACTTTACGCCATACTGTTTGGTTGTAAAAGGTACCATCAAATGGTATACGGTTACTCAGAATATTAAAATACAAAGTGACCACCGTCCGCTAGAGTCAATATTTAAGAAAGTCTTAAGCACCCCCTCGACTGCAGCGCATGCTGTTACAATTGCAGAAATACAATCTCGAGGCTACACATATCAGCGGTAAAAAACATTCCCTTAGCAAACACTCTGTCCAGGAAATATTTATCAGATACATACCCTCAACTCTCTGACGGAATGGATGACTACATACATGCGGTTATGTCATTATTCCCTGTTAGTGACAAAAAGATGGAAATGATTCGTATCAATACTGAATCAGACCCAAAGTTACAGGCATAGTTTGACAATGCTGGTCTATTACGAACGCAAATCATGCCCCAAACAAGTTCTTGACTTCTGGAACTATACTGGTCAAACAAATTTGAGGTCAGCAATCTGAGAGACACAAAATCCAAAACTGTCATTCAAAACCTTAAAGAGTTTTTCAGCCGGATCGGAATCCCAGAAAAGCTCATTTCCGAAAACGCTGCTGAGTATCGTTCACAAGAGCTCGTCCATTTTGCAAGCGAATGAGATTTTAAACACGTTACGTCAAGCCCTACGTATGCCCAAAGTAATAGTTTAAGCGAACGAATGGTTGGAGTATGCGAACATATATTCTCCAAAGCTCTACGTGATGGTAAGGATCCATACCTTGCACTACTCGAGTACAGAAATTCTCCCTCTGGATTGTGGGAAATCACCTACAGAGCTATTAATGAGTAGAAAACTTAGGTCAATATTACCCTCAACCACTGATCAATTGACCCCAAACTCAGTCAATATCATAAATATTCAAAAACAGGAAGTTTCTATTTACCCAGAGAAAAAGGGAATATTATGACAGATCAGCAAAATCTCTCAAACCTCTAACTGTAGGGGAAGGGGTATGCATTTAAAAATATGTGGAAGCCTGCAGTAGTTGAACAGAAAGTGAATCCAAGATCTTATATTGTTATTACAGAAGAGGGAGGTTCATATCGCAGAAATCGCCGTCATTTACTCAAGTCAAATGAAACCCCTATTAACATCACTAGCAACCCCGATGCTATAACTACATCCCAAAAGTCACATGAACCCAAAAAGATCAACATTTCCCAGACATTGGTCCCAACAAAACTGAAAGTCTGTCCCTAAAATCTATACACAACCAGATCTGGCCGTGCTATTAAGGCACCTCAGAAACTTAATTTGTGAAACAATTACATTGTGATTCGTTCATAGCAGTATTTGTTAATCTCATACATGTTTTGTGATTCTTTCATTATTGGAACAAATAGCTATTTTTTATTTTGTAAACTTGAACACCCTTACAAAAGAGAAACTATTATTTAGCCGACCAATGTTCTAAGACTACTCTTACGAGCATATTGTAATATTGAAGACACAAGAGTTGTCTAACATATCCATCAGTTGTATAACATGCATGCACGACACTTTGATAGCAGTCTCTTACTAGTATTCGAACACTACGTTGCTCTCGAATCACTTAGTCTTAGTTCACTTTTAGTTCAGCCCATACACAAAATAGAACACGTGAGCAGAACACGTATCAGTAGCGCGGAGCTTACCTACAGTGAATATACTGTATTAGAGCTCGGAGGTTACCTACAGTGAATATACTGATCACTGTGTACTGATATAACAGGCGTATGAACCACTTTCATGCATTCATTAAAACGATCTTTTGTACCTCACAGTATGATGTACTAGTTGCTTCTGGTTTAACGTTTGAATGAACTGTTTTAACACTTGTGTAGAATATTTGTGCTTACTGGAACTATCTCTATTACACCATGAGTTCGAAAAAAGAGCTTCATTTAGCGGACTATGTTGTGTTCAGTCTTGCACTATGTGTATCAATGGTTGCCGGGATCTACTACGCCTACAAGGATAGACATTACAAGACAGTATATCGCTACCACAGGGGTGGGGGTAAGCTTAAGGCTTTCCCGGTCGCATTATCGCTCATCGTCACGTTCGAATCTTCAATTTTTTTCCTAGGTTTTCCTGCGGAAGTGTACATTCATGGATTTATTTATTGGCTAATCAATGTGGGGATGCTTCTCGGTTTATCGTGCATGTTATGGATATCTATTCCCCTCTTCTACCCTCTGCAAGTAACCAGTGTCTATGAGTATTTACAAATGCGACATGAGTCGTTATGGATTCGGCGATTCGGCTCGGTTCTTAGCACTGTCTCCATGGCATTGTATGCTGGGATTGTTTTATTTGGAACAGCCACAGCACTTGAATCAGTAACAAATATCTCTACATGGGTGTCGATTGTCGGTTCGGTGGTAATTGCTGTTACATACACGTCTCTAGGTGGACTGAAAGCTGTTGTCGCTACTGATGTCGTTCAAGGCATTGTCATGATCGTCGCCATATTTTCCGTTCTGATTTATGGCACGATTTCCGTCGGTGGATTGGGAAATGTGATCGCATTAAACGAACCATCTGGAAGACTTCAACTGATAGATTTCGATCCGAACCCATTAGTACGCCATACATTCTGGACACTAGTTGTAGGTGGGATAATCCAATTTCTGGGCATGAACTTTCAACAGCCGACAATTCAAAGGTTGAATTCCACAAAATCAGCGTCTGAAGCCAGAAAGGTTGTTTATATAGCTATCCCCGGATTCTGCATCCTTCAACTTCTTGTCATGGCAGAAGGGCTTGTTGCGTACGCATACTTCAGCCATAAGGGGTGCGATCCTCTGGCGTCCGGAGAGATTGCTAACCCTAATCAATTGATATCGTTTATCGTTTTGGACATGTTTCACACAGCACCAGGTGTGCCCGGATTATTCATCGGTGCTTTGTGCTGCGCATCCTTGAGTACATTGTCGTCTTTGTTTAGTAGTATCTCGGCGATTTTATCTGAGGACATAGTGAAACCGTACTGGAAAGCAGCTAGTGAGGAAAAGCTGACGAATGCATCAAAGTGTATTGTCATCGTTTGTGGTGTAATTTGCATAGGAGTTGCGTTCATGATAGGACAAATTAAAGGACCATTGCCACAGATTACAGGGAGTATTTTAGGGGCCATTGACGGTCCCTTGAATGGTATTTTTATCATGTCTATATTCATAAAGTTCACTACGCGAAAAGGAATGATGACGGGCGCTTTTTTCGGATTAGCGTTTGCTCTGTGGCTGTCTTCCGGTTACAATTTTTCACCTGGGCGAAAAGAAACACCTTGGCTGCCTCTTGGTCCCATAGATAAATGTGAAAAACAAAATATGACAATGGAATTAATGTTTTCAAATGACACATACGAAACAGCAAACTCTTACAGTTCGTTGGTAAAGCATCAGATGACGACATCTATATTCATTGACCATTTCGATAATAGTTCTGTAGCGACACCAGATATGCAGCTTCTGCATGGTTTAGATTATCTATATTCGATCTCCTATGTTTATTTCCCGGCCATGGTACTGTTCGTGACGCTCGGTATCGGTCTTTTAGTCAGTAGATTCACCAAGCCAGACCGGGAACCAGGTGCACCGATACCGCCATATTTAATGTTGTCATTCCGGAAGCAGTGTTTGTGGTGGTTACCCAAATGTGGAAAGTCTTCAGCAGAAAACGAAAAGTCAGTGGAAATTGAACTGGCTGTCAACTGTCAAAATGGTCAAGAAAGATTACTAACCAGAATGGTAAGATGAAGAAATATGCATTGTTCAAAGAAACAGAAACACATATCATAAAAGGAGAGACTATACAAAATTTAAATACTGGCGTAATAAAACGAAATCTCTTAAGATCTTCAAAGAAAAAATATTTGGAAATGCCATACTGAAGAGAGCAAATATAATAGTTACCTTTGGAGGCCTATAAATAACGAAATTTGTAGTTAAAATACAATCAATATCTCGAATGAATTAACGATAGAAGATAAACTTGTAACAAATAATGAAGAATACATATTTTACAAGCAAAAGTGACGTTTAAAAGTTGAAAAGACATCATACACTTCTTTTCTAGCAAATTGGCAGAAATTCTATTAAGCCTAAATTTCCTTCAAATGTTAACTTCGAGATTCCAATAATGAAACATGATGACATTATTAAACTTTTAAACACACTGGATATAACCAAAGCCACTGGTATTGACGGATTACGTCCTAAAATAGCAAAGCTTGCCGCAGAAGTCATAGCGAATTCTCTCTTATAAATAATAAATATAAGTTTTCCTAGAAGGACCTTTCCTGAAATATCACAATTAGCAAAGGTATTTCTAATTCACAAAGGCGGCGCTACCGACGATCCAGCAAATTATAGGCCCATCTCAATTTTATCAGTTGTTTCAAATATTATTGAAAAACATGTCACAAAACAACTATTTGCTTATTTAAACAAATACAAACTACTCCATACTTCACAATGTGGGTTTCGCCAGAAATATTCATGTCAAACAGCGCTTACACAACCTATCGATAAATGGTTAAAAGAAACTGACGATGGAAACATACTAGGGGCAATATATTTCGATTTTTAAAAAAGCGTTCGACAATATTGATTATACAGTTCTACTGCACAAACTCGCAATATATAACATAGGTAAATCCTCTATGAATTGGTTTACTTCTTACCTATTTAACCGATCACAATGAGTGGTATCTCACAAGAAATATCTTTCAAAAAACTGTCTAAACTGGAGTCCCACAAGGATCTTCCCTTGGACCTGTACTGCTCTTGTTATTTATAAACGACCTACCCCTCTATACTGGAGAAACTAACACAGACATTTTTGCGATACAACTTTACACGCATCTCAAAAGACACGTCAGTTGTATAATCACGTTTACAAACAGATGCGCTTGGTTTTGCCTCTTGGTGCAACGACACTAAAGTGCTTATGAACGTAAATACAACCTTCACAAAGCATGTAGGTACTAAACAAATGACAGATAAAGCAGGTTACATAAATTTAATTACAAATGATATCTTAATAAAATATGTGGAGTTACAAAAGTTGCTGGGAGAAAAAAAGAAATATATTTAACATGGGATGCGCAAATTGACAGCGTACGCTGTGGTTTCTATAGGACCCTATATATCATTTTTTAAAGATTGTAATACGCTCCCAATCAAAACTAGACGCTCATCTTCACTTCACCAATTCAAACGCTTGCTAAAAGATCATCTTATGAAATTGTAAAATTTAAACTTATAGTGTCTCATGTGTAATGATTAGGCCTCTCTGTCCAAGTCCCTTTGCTCATACTTTGGGATAACTTCAGATAGCTTCATATTTTAAACATACGATCTAAGTAGATGTGTTTTAGATTATATAAAGTTAATAAATTATCATATTTATGAATGTCAGTTTACTGTAAATTGTTGTTTTGAATACGTTTTCAATACACCAAAACTGTATTGTAAGCAAGCAAATTACCAGTTTAATTTCATGAGTTTTCGTACATTCTTCATCTTATCACTTCACATTTCACTCCATCCATAAACACTATTTGTATCATAACTTGTAACGATTTGTCATTCTTCATTGTACAAAGATGTATGTTTGATGTAAATTTAATGAGCAAATGACTTCTAATTTCAGCGCTATACCTCCACTAAGGAGAGCTCTTCTGTGTATACAAATCTATTTTGTCTGGTAACGCTTGACTTCTTCGCAGTTTAAGGCCACACGGAGATATTTCATTGTTTTATTTCAGCATTCATTGTGTGTAAGTGTACTTATTTATACATTTATTATTGAATATCGGTACAGGTTTAAATCTAAATTATATATTGCATAAGTCAAATGTAAACTCTCCCAAAAGAATATTGTTGAGCTAACCTGACGTCCCGAAATGAATCTGTGGATTCCCAACTGCCCTAAGATATTCTGTAGATTTGTTGGTTTTTCCAACAACATTCTATTGGAACGCCCAACCAAATATGGTTGCATCTGAGTTTAGTTTAAAAGCAGCCGATTTTTAGAATCGAGGACTTTCAGAATTCAGAATCCGTGGGGAGCAGTCGCATTTTGGCCCGTTGGGAAATTGGCAGATTTTTATATTTCGCGCCGGGTACCGCCATTATACCAGTAGTTGACAGAGTGTTTTTGGTGCGTCACAGGTTATTTTCGGGTAACTTGCAATAAGCGACTATTGGCCGGATTTTAACTGAGAGTCCTCTTTCAATTTAAAAGGTTTTGAAAGATATTATTTTTGTTCTGAAAGTACTTGCCACAATATACTATTATTATAAATGAGTTAATATAGTAAATAGATTTACTTATTTCAAGTCCAAGAACTTTAATGGCATAGAACAAATGAATCCTGACAGGAATTTACGTCACTTGCAAGACGAGAGGCTGCTCGGTTGTAACATATGGTTTTCTAGCTAATTATGTTGTCTAACCATGGGATAAATATGAGCTGTTTAAATTACACTTTTACCTAAATCTTACATTGTCTTGTAATGGATTAGCTTGTATGTTGTCTAACCACAGACAAATATAAGTAGTGTACTTTAGTTATTAATCATACTTTAAAGCTCATCTTGTCATTCATCTTAGAAATCATTATACATTGTTCTTTAAATATGTTATAAAGGTTCTAGACATGTTTTATGCCATATATAACAATTATTGTTTCAATAAATGTATCTACATATTGTAAATATATATGTCGGTTTTTTATGCCCATATGTCAGACTGGCTATAAGCTCGATAAATAAAGATATGATTATTAAGCGTTAATTGAATATCGTTTTTAATTGAAGTAACATGTACTAACCCGCCAAATAACAGCAAATTTACACTGCAAAACCGTTTATCGAAACTCTATCCAGGTGTTCAGGTCATACAATGGTGTATTTGTTCCGATTAAAAGTAAAGGTTTATCAATGTTTTTTTAAAATACCCGTGCTTGAATATGCGTAGAATGAATTACGAGTTAGTAACTCCTGCTCCAGTTTTGGGGTTTTGCCTGGCTGGTTAAAACTGTTTATAGTGTGCCTATAGAGTTTGGATTCTCAGAATATGTAAGTTATATATATAACTCGTTGTCAGTATGTTTAGAAATAGTGTACATATTTAGCAAAATTTGGCTGTTGTTGGTGGGATAGCTACTTTAATATTCTAGCGCCATCATTATACCATTTGTTCAGATGAAAATATATACTGAAGAAAAATTCTAATTAATCACTCTTGTATCCCAACTAATTTCCTTATTTTAAATATATTTTAAAATAGTTGTGTGATAAGTATTTTGTTTTGACCCATCTTTTGTAAAACATTTAATTTTTATTTAAATTGTTACATCTTTTGAGAGGTATATGAAACATGTACAAATAACATAAATCGAAGACCGCATAAAGATATACATTTTTTAAAATTGGTATGAAATAATATAAAAAAACATAAAAAGTTGACCCATTTATTGCAGATTCTCCGTCTATAAGAACATGAAATATGGATAATCCTAAATTAACTCCCTTTTAATTGAATATCGTTTTTAATTCAAGTAACTGTAATTAATCTAATATCTGAGGGAGCTTCTATGTGCATAAAAGGTCCCCTAAAATTCTCTCTAGAATCTTGTATAGAACCATCTGGGAAAAAATAAAAATGAGAGAGATAGGCTGATATCATGGTGCGGTCCGAGAAATCCAAGATGGCGTCGAAGACGGGGCCATAATTTGATGATATCCCTTAAAGTCCATATTTACCACATAGCTTTGCCAATTTTTAACTTAAGTGTGTTTTTTATAGCTAATGTTAACAAATTTAACATGCTGTCAATGTATATAGAAATAAATCGTGAAAAAAATAGTGTTCAGTTGAAAAACAAAATGTATCTCCAGGAAAACAGGAACTAATTTTTAAAAAAATTATATTTTATATATGTTCTGGAATTTTGCGAAAAAATAATTAAAACAGTTATTCAATAACTTTCTTAAAGCTTATTTTATTTAACTGCACATCTTTGCATGGTTTGATTTTGATTAAATTTAAATATACAGGCAATTTTAGGGGTGCGGGGCGTAAATCTATATGGAATTTGCAGTGAACTTGTTTTTGAAAACAACAATAAATTTGAGATACATCTAAATATTTTTATTACATTTTAGCATTTCTAATGGCTCAATTTATTATTTTTCATAGTAAGGAAAATCATTTAACAATTCAGAAATGTTTAAGTATGACAAATATGTTGGAGGGGTGAATCGAAACGGGTTTTTTTCTTCTGATGTAATATAATTTCATATATCTCACAATTGAGGCAATCAATATTCAATCTCAATATGTTCTTATTGCCTCTATTTAAGTAATACTGGCACAGTGATAAAACCCAAAAGGGTTGCTACAATCAATTCTGGTTCCGAGATACTCCCTCTCTGCATTTACAGTATATACAACATGAAATTCCATCTTTTCTGCATGCACAACATTTAGTTGAGCCTGATTTGCAGCTGCATTTGCAGCTGCAACTTAACACCAAGTTTTCCAGGTAAAGTCGATTATAATTGCTTCGTAGAAGTAATCCATCTTTCTCTTCATATCCGTATAGCTTTGGATCAACGTCCGTGTTGTCTAGGCAGTGAATTTGTCAACGACCTTAAAAGATGCCCACAAGTAGAAAAAACTTGTCGGAGGTACCTCACGGATATCCATCGCCAGCTGTGATGATACAGATCATGTCTTAATTCGTCCATAGTATTGCATTATGTGTTGTGCATCAGTACATTGACTAGATACTGCTCTACTTTACCATTTGGGTCGTTAAAGTCTTTTTAAAATCATTCAAATACTCGATCGGATTTGCTTTCAGTATTGCAATTTTAATTCTCACTAGCTGGTGGTATGTCAACCAGTGAGCGCATGCACTGCTGAAAGTACAACAAAAGTTCTTCATTCTTTGAAGCCAAATACCTTGTTGAATCTCATACATCTGCTGCTGTCATCCACATCTCATGAAGTCCGTGAGATTGGAGTGTGGCCCAGATTCAGGAAGCCAACACCAAAACGTCTGTGTAATTGGACAGGATAACCAAGCTTTAGGCACCAGCAATTGTTGTGTGAATAGCAGGTCTAAATGAGAGTAGTTAAATAAAAGAATCTTACGTTATTAGGAAGGCACAAACTTTTCTAACACATGAGAAAATATTATCATTTATTAAATTGTTTGGCAAGTATTGGGCGCGGCTCCAAATAGCGGGCTGCCTGAAACACATACATATATCATGACAGTTCTTAACATGTTTCACAAAAGAGGTCACGGCCCAAAAGCCTGATACCTTTAAAGAAGTCCCAATAGGCTTTTAAACAAAAGAGGGCATGGCCCAAAAGCCTGATACCCTTAAAGAAGCCCCAATAACCTTAAATAAAAAGGGCAACGCCCAACAGACTTATACCCACGGAGAAGCCCCAAAAGTCTAAAAGCCTCACAATCCCTATTTTAACTGGTAATAACTCATGAATATGAATGAGTTATTTGTGAAGTAGTTTCAAATCGACGAACACCCCAAAACTCTGTATTTAAGGCAGAACTCGTTGCGTAAAAATTCACATTTTTATTTAGCCTCCTTACTGGTAAGATCGATAACTATACGGCTTCAGAATATATGTGATAACAAGAAAAGTTATAACACATATATTATACCATGGGAAGTACGGACTGCATGTAGATGTTCTGGATCAGGGATCGTTTTGATAGTAAAGGTCACCGGCACCTTGACCTTTAAATGAATAAGGATAAGGGTCATGTACTGGTCATGAGCAACCATTCATCCTTTCAAGTTGGAGGACCTAGATCCATCAAGTTTGTAGTTGTTGATAGGACATCGTATTGATAGTGAAGGGCACCGCAACCTTGACCTTCGACCTAGTGACCGGAAAATAACAAGAGGTCAATGACCTTAAAGCTCTACTGATTGATTTTGATTTCAGGAAGTAGTCGATACAAACTTCCTTTTTGAAAATCTATTTTTAGCCGTAACGGCCATCTTGAATTTCCGGCCGACCTGAAATTTTGCTTGGATCAATTTGACATCAAGAGCAGCTTTCCTGTGAAGTTTCATGAAAATCCGTCAAGTAGTTTCAGAGGAGTAGTCGCTACAAGTTTTCATTATATAACTATATGTAAACAAAGATGGCCGCTGACAGCCATGTTTAACATTGAATCAAAATGATGTTCGACTCCTATAACCATCATGCCATGCTGATCATTTTAGAAAAAGTCCCATATCAATACCTCTTATAGTTTTCAAGAAGTTGTCGCTACAAAACTTATTTTTTAAAAATCTATTTTTAGCCATGGCGGCCATCTTGAATTTCCTGCCGACCTGAAATTTTGTTAAGATCAATAAGACATCACGAGCAACATTCGTGTGAAGTTTCATGAAAATCCGTCAAGTAGTTTCAGAGGAGTAGTCGTTACAAGTTTTCATTATATAACTCTATGTAAACAAAGATGGCCACTGGCAGCCATGTTTAACGTCGATTAAAAATCATGTTTGACTCGAATAACCGTCATGTCATGCTGATCATTTAAAAAAAGGCCCATATCAATATCACTTATAGTTTTCAAGAAGTAGTCGCTACAAACTTATTTTTTTAAATCTATTTTTAGCTGTGGTGGCCATCTTGAATTTCTGGCCAATCTGAAATTCTGCTAGAATCAATTAGACATCAAGAGCAACATTCCTGTGAAGTTTCATTAAAATCCGTCGAGTAGTTTTAGAGGAGTAGTTGCTACAAGTTATCACTATTTAACTCTATCTAACAAAGATGGCCGCTGACAGCCATATTTAACATCGAATCAAAACAATTTTGACAAGGACCAACATCATGTCATGCTGATCATTTTAGAAAAGTGCCATATCAATATCACTTATAGTTTTCAAGAAGTAGTCGCTACAAATTTGTATTTTGAAAATCTATTTTTAGCCATGGCGGCCATCTTGAATTTCCGGCCGATCTGAAATTTTGCTAGGATCAATTAGACATCAAGAGCAACATTCGTGTGAAGTTTCATGAAAATCCGTCAAGTAGTTTCAGAGGAGTAGTCGCTACAAGTTTTCATTATATAACTCTATGTAAACAAAGATGGCCACTGGCAGCCATGTTTAACGTCCAATCAAAATAATGTTCGACTCGAGAAACCATCATGTCATGCTGATCATTTTAGAAAAAGTCCCATATCAATATCTCTTTCAGTTTTCAAGGAGTAGTCGCTACAAGTTTTCATTATATAACTCTATGTAAACAAAGATGGCCGCTGGCAGCCATGTTTTGACAAGGACCAACATCATGTCATGCTGATCATTTTAGAAAAAGTCCCATATCAATATCTCTTATAGTTTTCAAGAAGTAGTCGCTACAAAGTTATTTTTTAAAAATCTATTTTTAGCCGTGGCGGACATCTTGAATTTCCGGACGACCTGAAATTTTGCTAGGATCAATAAGACATCAAGAGCAACATTCCTGTGAAGTTTCATGAAAATCCGTCAAGTTGTTTCAGAGAAGTAGTCACTACAAGTTTTCATTATATAACTCTTTGTAAACAAAGATGGCCGCTGGCAGCCATGTTTAACATCGAATCAAAACGATTTTCGACAAGGACCAACATCATGTCATGCTGATCATTTTCGAAAAAGTCCCATATCAATATCCCTTAGAATTTTCAAGAAGTAGTCGCTACAAACTTGTTTTTTAAAAACCTATTTTTAGATTTGGCGGCCATCTTGGATTTCACATCAACATGAATTGTTGCTAGGATCAACTACACTTCATGGGCAACATTTCTGTAAAGTTTCATGAATATCCATCTAGAAGTTTCAGAGGAGTAGTCGCTAAAAATAAAAGTTTACGGACGGACAGACGGACACAGACAGACGGACGCCGCACCACGGCATAAGCTCTGCTGATCTCTGATCAGTAGAGCTAAAAATCTATTTTAGACATGGTGGCCATCTTGAATTTCCGGTCGGCCTAAAATTTTGCTTGGATGAATTAGACATCATGAAGAGCAACATTGTTGTGAAGTTTCATGGAAATCCCTCAAGTAGTTGCAGAGGAGTAGTCGCCTTAAGTTTTCATTATATAACTCTATGTAAACAAAGATGGCCGGCAGCCATGTTTAACTTCAAATCAAAACGATTTTCGACAAGGACCAACACCATGTCATGCTGGTCATTTTAGAAAAAGTCCCATATCAAGCAATATCTCTTATAGTTGTCAAGAAGTAGTCGCTACAAACTTATTTTTTAAAAATCTATTTTTAGCCGTGATGGCCATCTTGAATTTCCGGCCGACCTGAGATTTTGCTAGGATCAATAAGACATCAAGAGCAACATTCCTGAAAAGTAGTTTTAGAGGGGTAATCGCTACAAGTTTTTACTATATAACTCTATGTAAACAAAGATGGCCACTGGCAGCCATGTTTAACGTCGAATCAAAACGGTTTTTGACAAGGACCAACATCATGTCAAGCTGATCATTTTAGAAAAAGTCCCATATCAATATCACTTATAGTTCTCAAGAAGTAGTCGCTACAAACTTGTATTTTAAAAATATATTTTTTGCTTTGGCGGCCATCTTGGATTTCACATCAAAATGAATTTTGGCTAGCATCAACTAGACTTTATTGGGAATATTTCTGTAAAGTTTTATGAATATCCATCCAGTACTTTCAGAGGAGTAGTCGCTACAAATAAAAGTTTACAGACAGACAGACGGACGGACGCCGCACCATGGCATAAGCTCTGCTGATCTCTGATCAGTGGAGCTAAGAACAGGTTATCTACTGGTCATGACCAACCATCCTTTCAAGGTTGAGGACCGTAGGACCAACCGCTGTGTAGTAATTGATCGGACATCTTTAGATAGCTAATGTGACCGCGACCTTGAACTTTGATGTATGGACCCCAAAATGAATAGGTGGCATCTAGTTGTAATGGTAAAGCGTTCTTCCAAGTTCGGGGGCCCTAGGTTTAACCATTCTGTAGTTATTGATCGGACATCGTTTCGATAGTTAATGTCAACACGACCTTGACCTTTGACCTAGTGACCCCAAAATCAATAGGGGCCATCGACTGGTCATGAGCAACCATCCATCTAAGTTTGGGTACCCTTCTGTCAACCATTCTGTAGTTATTGATCGGACACCGTTTGGATAGTCAATGTTAGCCCGGATGTGACCTTTGACCTGGTGACACCAAAATCAATAGGGGTCAAAATGAACATGACGCCCCGACCACACTTTGTTGTGGGGAGCAATAATTTAATAATTGAAGGGCACTGGCTTAGTCGTTGCTGGGGTGATTTACGGAAGAATAACCATGTGACAACCTGCCGTAAGGATGAGTATTACTACCTAGATTTAAAGGTCATGATAGAATAATTGGTAGGGAACTGAAGAAGTGAAGGGACACTACAAAATTTGAAATGAAGATTCCTGTGCATCCCTTTAAGATGGGTGCATGAGATGTTATAGATTTGGTGGAAAGTGACAAATGAAAATAGGTATTTTGTTGAAAAATATGTTTAATATACAAAAACAACATTACTGATGTGGAAAAAAATAATTGTATGTACAACTCAGTGTGTCAGGTCCCTGCCAAGACTTGAACTTGAATCTCTTTTCTAGAAAGAAAAGTGTGTTTCCTTACACTACAGAGATCGCCCAGACATCACAGAAAGAGTGTACAAAACTAAGCGAAATTAATAAAGATGTAGATCAAAAGAATGTCAAACTAAAACTAGAAATTGTTATTGTCCATGGGACAAAAACGTATGGCTCCCCGATTGCCCGGACAGACATAATTGACGACTCTAGGTCCAACCGTTCTCATTGATCTGAGATCGTTTTGATATTCAATATCCCAATGACTGTATCTACAACCTGAATCAGTAATATTTATTGGTCAACCATCCTTCCATGTTTGAGGACCCTAGGTCCAACCATTCTCTAGTTATTGATTGGACATTGTTTTGTTATTGATTGGGGATCATTTTGATATCAATAGAGGTCATGTTCTGGTCATGACCGACCATCCTTCCAAGTTTGAGGACCCTAGGTCCAACCATTCTGTAGTTATTGATCGGACATCGTTTTGATAGTCAATGTCATCGCTACCTTGACCTTTAACCTAGTGACCCCAAAATCAATAGGGGTCATCTGCTGGTCATGACCAACCATCCTTACAAGTTTGAGAACCCTAGGTCCAACCATTCTCTAGTTATTGATCAGACATCGTTTGATAGTCAATGTCACCGCGACCTTGACCTAGTGAACATCGATTTGATAGTCACTGTCACCACGATCTTGACCTTTACCTAGTGACCCCAAAATCAATAGGGGTCATCTACTAGTCATGACCAACCATCCTTCCAAGTTTGAGGACCCTAGGTCTAACCATTGTGTAGTTATTGATCGGATATCGTTTTGATAGTCAATGTCACTGCGACCTTGACCTTTGACCTAGTGACTCCAAAATCAATAGGGGTCATCTACTGGTCATGACCAACCATCGTTCCAAGTTTGAGGACCCTAGGTCCAACTATTGTGTAGTTACTGATCAGATAGAGTTTTGATAGTCAATGTCACCGCGACCTTGACCTTTGACCAAGTGACCCCAAAATCAATAGGGGTCATCTACTGGTCATGACCAACCATCCTTCCAAGTATGAAGACCCTAGGTCAAACCATTCTCTAGTTATTGATTCGAATCGTTTTGATAGTCAATGTCACCGCGACCTTGACCTTTGACCTAGTGACCCCAAAATCAATAGGGATCATCTAATAGTCATGATCAACCATCCCTCTAAATTTGAGGACCATAGGTCCAACCATTCTCTAGTTATTGATCGGACATCATTTGTGACACAGACAGACAGACAGCACAAAATCAATATGGCTCCCCTCCAGACTTTGTGTGGAGAAGCCATAACTATCACAGAAGGCTATTAATACCCTTGCAAATGCATAACCCATGACTTCATGTATATGCGCAGTTCCACTTCATACTGATGCTTCTCACAATGTTTGGGGTATGACAGAGGTCACAGTGACCTTTTTTTGGTATGCGACACACCGCTATCCCAAGATGTATCTAATACTAAGTTTGGTATTTCTAAGTGTTATTGTATTGAAAATATGGTACGGACAAGCATTTTCTATGACAGAGGTCACATGTCAAGGTCACAATTACATTATTCTGGTACGCGACACATCGCTATCCCAAGATGTATCTAAATACCAAGTTTGCTATCTCTAAGACTTAGTGTTATAGTATTGAAAATACTGTCTGGACAAGCATTAAAGCAAAAGTACAATTTGGGGTTCACATTTCATTGATCAGAGCATTAACACATCTTTACGATTGTTCACGAATACCAATGGTTAATTTTTATGGGCTTACTAGGCCATTCGCCAAATTGCATAGGCGAAAAGTAACCTGAACTGGCAAATGAAAACCGTAAGAAATACACACCAAATTCGCCAGACATCGGCGGTCTGGCGAATCCAAATTTCCGACCGATTTTGTCTAAAAGATCTCGGAAAATCCCGAATTCTAATTCACAAAGTTTTTCACTGTTTATAAGCCACTATCCCGCTGAGTGTTTTAGCAAATGAGTGACAATCAATTTAGATCGATAAACTAATTATGTCAGCGTTTATTGAAAACCAAATTTTCGGTGCAATAAGACTCCGCCCACTGTTACGCCTCTTGCTGTCAATCAACTTGTTTGTGTCCCCGCGCTCAACATTATCTGTCATATAAAGTTGTGACATTATTCACAGATTTAACTGCGTGATCGAGCCGGGTAAAACATCAAATAATGTGACGCCCTTAAGCGGCCAAAATGGCTGATCAAAACAGAAAATTTGAAAATGTTTGCTTACGAATTAGCCAGAGATACTCAGCCCGTCTGTGTTTTTGAACTTTACGATCACTGATAAGTGTTAAAGGAACACATGGCAATCTTGAGTTTTCAAAAACTAGCAGCGCCCCGTTAGTTTTTATCATTAATGTTAATTGTAAGAATTGTATTAAGCCATTTGTAGATCGATAAACTAATTATGTCAGCGTTTATTGAAAACCAGCGTTTATTGAAAAACAAATTGTCGTTGCAATAAGACTCCGCCCACTGTTACGCCTCTTGCTGTCAATCAACTTGTTTGTGTCCCCGCGCTCAACGTTATCTGTCATATAAAGTTGTGACATTATTCACAGATTTAACTGCGTGATCGAGCCGGGTAAAACATCAAATAATGTGACGCCCTCTAGCGGCCAAAATGGCTGATCAAAACAGAAAATTTGAAAATGTTTGCTTACGAATTAGCCAGAGATACTCAGCCCGTCTGTGTTTTTGAACTTTACGATCACTGATAAGTGTTAAAGGAACACATGGCAATCATGAGTTTTCAAAAACTAGCAGCGCCCCGTTAGTTTTTATCATTAATGTCAATTGTAAGAATTGTATTGAGCCATTTGTTTTTGCATATTATTATTTTTTATATTATTGCACCAGTAATATATTAAAACTTATAGTATAGTAAGACGAAATAGTGAATACTTAAAATTTGATTTATTTAAATGTAACCAGGGTAAAAGTAAAAATGATACTGGATATATAAATTGTGACACCGATTTCAAATACTGCAAGATTGCCATGTGTCCCTTTAAGTGCCTACTAATTAGTTGTACACATGGTAGCGTAAACTGGAACAATGGCAAGTGTGAACCGGTGTTTAATCGGCAATTTCTGAATTGGGTTCATTTTATGGTTGATTGTTCAATCAACATAAAACAATACAAAAGGTGCGATTACTCAAAATAATGGTGTATGTAGCATTTCTGAATTTGCAGCGCAGTCTTTCTAGATTCTGGATAGATAACTCGTGTTAGTTGAACTTGTATATGCCTCAGTTTAGCCTTACATTTTTCAAATATATTGCTATTTATTTTATTTCTCTGCATGTTAGCATATTGAAATGCATTTAATGAAAATACTAAATGGTGAAAAGTGTCTGCATTTTTGAATTTTCTCATTATATATGCATGCATTCATTCTGTCTTTTTTTAAATTTCAGTCTTTACAATTTTTAAAAATTAAAATTACATTAAATTAAATGCAATTGTTACAAAGTTCTGAACTTTTTCCCGGTATGGGAAGCATAATATTATGTCCTTTAATGGGGCATAACACCGCCAAAAGTCATTCAACTGGAACACAACAATGACATGCACAACTACACATGGCACTAATCATCCCTGCCATTGTATCAAGAGTACAGAAATGTGACAAAGTTTGTGTATTAAAACTTTAAAGAACTCCATATCATTAACCAGTACACAACAATGGCAATGCAACTAGGCTTGGTATAGTTCTATGACATAAAACGTCACAGAACAGAGCTACAGATAAGCAACGCATTTGCGTAAATTCCCAGTTAAAACTCCCTAAATTAGGCTAAATACACAATTAAATTACTTTATTGGTGCGTACCAATTATTTTTAACGAATTAATTACGCAAAATAACGTGAGATTGGCTAAATGTGACTGGTTATCAAGTTTATTTTTTTCACTCGAAAGTAAATCCTTCAGGAACAATAATGTTGTATTCAGTCTAGTCTATTTTTAATTATTCGGCATCACCGAAGCACTCAACTTTCTCTGTATGTCAATATGGCTAAAAGAGGCGCAGGTGTTTGAACTCAGTGCAAGAATATTCATTATCGATTAATATTAATAACTAACTCAGAACACAATAATGACTAACGTTGCGACGTTGAGTCACGACGTCAATAAAGTGTTGCCGACGTCAACATCATCCACCAATAACTTTCAATAAAGCGAATATTTGTTTGCAAAAATGTAATTTAAAATGTAATAAATAGATTATTTAACTGCTGGGATCGACTATGGGTAATCCTTTACTAGATGGTAGATATGCTCAGGGTTCCGGAAATACGGTTGCCCGACGCCCCGGGCAAGTGGATTTTGGGTGCGGGCAAGTGACCTTCGCAAATCTGGTTGCCCGCCACTTGCCCGACGGACATTTCCATTTCAGAACAAATCAAGTGGCAAACTAGCCATATCAGAATTTCTTTCTGATAACTGAATAAAACTGGCCGCTGTTTTTCGCCACTAGCGATTGTTAATAAGATCAAACAACTTTCGGAACAATCAACAATCTCGCCCCAGGCAGCTTAATTTGTGGCATTATTTCAATAAACAACTAATTAACCCACACGCGCCTTTCACACCATTTGACAACAACTTATCCTGACTTGACCGTCAGACGTGTGTCCATTGGCCAATGAAATCGCTGCAATTTTGTCCGTGACCTTCCAACCATAAACATAGCTACTTTCAGAAATAGTTAACAAATAATCTGGACCTTCCACCAATCAAATCAGAAAACTCTTTCTTAATTTGCAAATTTAATGTGTCGAAATAATGACTGACAGGCCCACGTGACGTTATGTTTTTGTTTAGATAGTTTTTCCTAAGATTTTTTCGTAACGAAAATACACATTTCTTTTACTCGAAGCACTCGTTTATCAATGCGCTTTTATGAGGTATTTGGTGTATTTCATTGATATAGTCTGTAATTAAACGTATATGGAAGTGCATACCACAAAAATAAGTTGCATAACTTAGCGATATGTGCATGTCATGGGTTTTCGCGATTTCAGGAAAATCACGAAACCTTTTTCTCAAGTTCTGAACTTTCGCTATTGATGAATAAGGTTACTGCTACTACTTCTCAAACAATTCCTAGGGAACCCTAATAAGGGAACCTCTATTCACGCCTCTTGCTTTCATCTAATTCACTTTAGTTAAAATACAAAGCCGTAGGAACGTTACCATGATTGCAGAAATTGGGGGCCAAGTTAATATTTTTAATAACGTTTTTGTCTTGTTTCTTTGCTTGTCGCACCTTTAAATGAATACAATAGCTTCTTTTTTTTCTGTCAACTGGTTAATTGTACACACTGTGACATTAAAAGTTCCATACACTAGCTGCCAATCATTTTTTTTGGATGGTCATCAAACATGATGGGGGGTTGTGTTTGTGGGGATTCGGGTGGGGTGGGAGGGCGGAATAAAATGACTTTGTATACTGTCTCATCATTTTATGATTTAAGTAACACAAAGATGTAATAGACACAAAAGAAGAAAATGCAAGCATTTGATTTTTTTATATGAATAAATACAATGTATTAACTAATTCATAAAATACACTCTCCCTTCCTTTTCTAAGTATAATGGTCCAAAGTATGCGGCGGTCCGTCACGTTTAACACGAATAATGGTACACTGCCGTTTCTTGGGGCAATTAAGTGTTCTTAAATGTGGGGCAAGTGACATTATGGGCAGGGAAAGTGACTTTTGAAAATCCACTTGCCCTGGGCAAGTGGATTTTCAAAATATTTCCAGAACCCTGATGCTTTGTTTTTTTTACTCACACGCATGCGCCCGTTCGTGAAAAAAGCTACACGCCTACCTCTTGTGAAAGATTTCCCTATAATCGATCCCAGCAGTTAAATAAACTCTATATAATTCATATAGGGCCCTGGTTTTGTATCACTGCTTAACATAGAAGTTCAGAGAGATATTGCACAGGGTATAGTTCTCCCTGTATACTGGACAGACTACTTCACATCCCTCCGAAGGATGACCTATATTCACAGTACCATGCCCAAGTAAGATACTGCGGGAGTTTGTTTGAGAAATCCGGGATGTGACCCCACTGGAAATCATACACGTGATTTCTGGGACACGAGTCAAGTATGCTTAACACTTGGCGACCGCAGGGTTAAGTTTCCAAAATTATATGGAAACAAAAGAGCACAAGATGTTTCGAAAGATAAACATTCAAGAAAAATATGTCTGGAAGTCTCCTGAAACATGAGTCATACATAAATATCCTAGACACATTCAGTATACATAGGGTCTGATTGATTCTCACGTCTGCGTCTAGGTATTTTGTTCTTCTTTTAGTTTAGATACTACAAATTACCAAATATGCAAACGACGACTAGAAACGTCAGGGAATGTTTATGCACACACAAACTTCCAATTGTTCACTCGAATTTTTAAACATGCAGAATGAATAACAAATACGTAGTCTAGATCATCTGCGACGCTTGCTTGTTTACAAAATTATCAGGCGCCGAACATAATCAAGACTAATTTCATGTAGATCAATCCGTGACAACACAAAACATTCATAAACTAAAAATGTGTGCTAACTTTATTGACACGTATGACAGTGGAGAGTGTAAACTTGCACATATTCCACTTACGATAAATTGTTTCGTTCTAACTGCTGCACAAAAGAAAACAAAATGGATGAATGGCCGGATCAAAACGGAAATGGAACGCTATGACGTCAGGTTGTTCCAGTAACACATTACTTTCATGAAACGCCTCCCGATATTTCGCGATATACATGCTACTCCTGCAGTTGAAGACGCAGTATGCAAACTTCCCTAAAATACCTCAGGCTTGCGCGAGCCAAAACAATGCATGTGTACACGTATGCCACCAACTATCTATTCCACAGGCAGTCGAGAGCGCTTGAGACAAAAATACATTTAACCAATACATCATCTCAAAACTCACAACATATACACGTACCTACCTTTCGTCGCGAACTTTTGGACAACCGTTACTCACGAGCTCTAATGCAATTCGTTTAATATCCTCAATCGAAATGCTCAGGATATTCGACTGTGCTGCAATAACAATGGCGTCCTCAAAATGTCTCTAAAATTGTCTGCGCATGCGCGGTAAATGTGACGTACGCGTTAACACCAGATTTATATATACATATTAGTATTCATCCAAGAGATAGCAACTTATGTAATACCAAATTCAACGTCCCGTTCATGAATCTTTATCCACTACTGTCTTTCCGCACTAGAAAAAATCGACGAACACCCCAAAACTCTGTATTTAAGGGAGAACTCGATGCGTAAAAATTCACATTTTTATTTAGCCTCCTTACTGGTAAGATCGATAACTATACGGCTTCAGAATATATGTAATAAAAAAAAAGTTGTCCGGAACGGAATTTGAACCATAGCCTTGCACTTTTAAGTTTTGAAGAATGTACACTGAATAACTAAACCACGGCTATTTATTGGTATGTTGTAGCAATAGGCATTACGTGATAACTAGCGCGCACACACAGAAACTCATCAAGCGCTAAATAACAAGTCGAGATATGGTTGTTTTGAGGCGAAGTATTAGTTTCATATTTATTTGAGTTTCGTTCAAATACGTTATTTTTCCTCGTAATAAATGGTAGTTAGTATACTTCCTCGTAATAAATGGTAGTAGCGTTATAGTTCGGTGGATACAGCATCTGAGTCGAAATCAGAGGGTCGTGTGTTCGAGCCCCGAAAGAGGCTATTTTGTTTACTGTAAAAATTACTGTTATCTGTGTGTAAGTACGATGTGCACTGGTCTATGTATATACATTAAATGATTTCCAACGCTATATTTGCTCGCTTAAATACCCGATTTAGACATGAGCTGGTGAACATGAAGTTACAAATAAGGACACGCCTACAAAGAAGAAATCGATTGATATAGAGACTGCGTAGCTTTATATAAAATGTGTATTCAAAACTCTAATTCTAAAGTTATATGTTTGTTCATTTAATCACTTGAAAGTTATTTATTTTCTAAAGTTTACAATAAGGTGCACGACCGAACTAGGCATGATGCACCAACAATAAGCCCCAAAAGGCTTAATATTTCATGCCGTAATCCCGAACCTGGGAAACAGTGGTAACTATTACATTGAACTTTACTAATTATAAAATTGTTAATTGTCATTAAATTTGATTTCACAGAATTGAAGGATTCACTGACGGTCATATGGCAGCGATCAAATTGAAATTTTGATAATGACCGACTTGGTGCTGGTTGCAGGTCTCCTGTGACTCCGCCGAATACAAGTTGAACAGCTGAATATGTAAATTTGTCTTTTTTACATTTAGTAAATATTTTGTATCTCTTCTGATATTACTTGCAATCCTTTGGTGTAATTTTGTTTCGGTAAAAATGGTGACATTGAACGAATTGTCATATATCTGTATGTAAGACAGCATATATGTCATGTTTGTTTCTGTGGCTTTTGTCTCTGAGACACTAATTCATGTTAGAATGACTTTGATCCGCTAAGCTAACGATACAAAATACTAACAGCAAACATGTCATGATAAATAAGTTCTCAATGTGCTACACATTCTTTTTTTTTAAGCGTCTATCAATTCCTGCGCTACTCTTGGGAGATTAATTGTTTGTTCTAAACACTGCTCAGCTCTTATTACTTCGAATTTTCAAGGTGTCATTTTGACACTGAAACTTTCCCATCAAACAATTCTAGTCAATGCCAGAGGCAGTTTCTGGCAGTCAAACTGGGCGAAATATGCAAACTAGCATGCATAATGTTGAGGTGGAGATTCCAATCACCCTCACGATGAAATAAAGGTATCCCAGAACCTGTATGTCTCATTTTTACAACACGTTCCTTCTCTATTTACATTGAACTCTGCAATCAATCATTTTGGTGGAACATCCCTTAAAATGTTTAAGTAGCTGCTTGCTCTTGTCAATTTTCAGTTCAACAACACTTGTTCAGGTCATTTACACGAGCCAATTCTGCTTGGCATATCTCGATACCCTCTTCTTTATAGAACTGAAACCACTGAAGCCTTTCACAAAGAATAGGCATGCCCTTAAAAGATCGAACATGGTGCGTACTGCCGAGAACAGATTGTACCACGTTTGGCATAAAGATATACATTCGGCGTCACTGTTGCGGAGATACTTGCCAATGCATTCGAGAAAATCTGGTACATATGGAATGATCACAAACTTAGAAACAGATTGGAGAACTCAGCTGGATGCACCATAGTAATGTCACGAACTATATGGTACACACCTTCGTCACATGTAATGGCTAGGCTTTTCTGATCAAGTTGCCAAAGAACGTCTTTAAGGATTCATTTAACTCCTACATACAGAGATCAATAAAAGACACGGAGGGAATCTGAAGAGCAAAGGTCAAGCCTATTGAGATCAATACATTTCATAAGGATACTTCATTGCCTGTAAATATTGACACATTCTTGGTTTCAATCACTTACAAAGCCAAACTGCAGCATCTGATTCGAAAGCAATTTTACGAGAACTGTTAGTACACACGTCCAGCTATTGAGATTATATTCAGCGGAGTCATATGAGAACTGCAACCATCACCAAGTCAGTCAATAAAGGAATACTTTACTTAACTACTCACAGTTAAACCTAAACATCAAAGAAGCAGATCAGCGATTAATCCAGCTATTGACGCATCAAATGCTGATTCCAAAAAGTTGTTTATCACAGATGTTTTGGTGCTGGCCTGTATTTCTGAGCCAGACTGAGATGTTGAGACGAGCAGGCGTATGATATTCAACAAGGTATATATACCTCTTAATCGTATAGCTTCACAGAAAGAAGAACTGTGTTCTGTATTTCCAGCAGGCAATGCGCTCATTGGTTGAGATACCACCAGCGAAGTGGGAATTAAACTTGCAGCACTGAAAGCAAATCCGGTCCAGTATTTGAATGATTTTGGGAAGACGTCGAACAAACCAGTGAAGAGGATATTTTAAGTAAAGCAGTGCAGTATCTAGTCAAAGTATTTACGCACAGCACAGAATGCAATAACATAGATAAGTTAAGATTATAAGAATCGTTCATGGGTATCCAGTGAAGATAGGCAATTCTAACCCGAGGTATAAGTGTTTTTATCGTACCCGAGGCTCTCCCGAGGTTCCGATTAAAACACATACTGAGGGTTGGAATTCCCTATCTGAACCGAATACCCAGGAAAGATTATTTTTCTTGCATATCAGAGACTTGTTGCGCGTTGACGCCGCCAGTTACTAACGTTTTACATGTTTTCCTGCATACCGGCTGTTGGTGCGCGCGTGAATTTTATCTCGGGTGAGATGGAAATATCTAGCCCCGGTAAAATGACGGATATACTTGTCCGGTATACATAAAAAGACTTTCCATCCCCCATGTAAAACGTGGATAGCCTTAAACCATATGTATCATCACAGCAAGGTGGCGGATATCAGAGAGTTGCCTCCGACACTTTTTTGCTACAGGTGGGCACCTTTTAATGTCTTTGTACACTCATGTGTACACATTCACTGCCTGGACAGACCGGAAGTTGATCTAAAGGTATACGGATATGAAGAGAAAGATGGATTACTTCTACCGAGCAATCGTCATCGACTTCACCTGGAGAACTTGGTGTTAAGTTGCAGCCGCAAATCGGGCTCAACTAAATGTTGTGCATGATGGAATATCATGTTGTATATACTGTAAATGCAGATAGTGAACACTCACCTAGCTGTATCGAGTGTACGTTGAACTTTCGCCAGAATTGAGCCTAATATGTCTGACCCCATCTTATTGAGAAGTGAATAACTCGGAGCCAAAATTGTAGCAACCCTTTTGGGTTTCATTGCTGCGCCAGAATTACTTAAATAGAGGCAATAGGATCATATTGAAATTAAATATTGATGGACTCAGTTGTGAGATATATGAAATCACATTACATCAGATAAAAAATGTTTCGATTTACACCTCCTTATTATGAAAAACAATAAATAGAGCCATTAGCAATGCTACAATCTAATCAAAATATGATGACGTATCTTGAATTTAGTGTTGTTGTCAAAAACAAGTCCACTGCAAATTCCATATTGATTTACATATGTACAGTTATATAGTATATGATTTAAACAAAATTATCGCACAACTGTATTAATTATTTTTATTTTTTATATAAAATATTACAGTTTTTTATTTGTTCCATGTTTTCTATGTCAAAATTCATCCTTTTTTCAACTTATCACTATTTTTTCGCGATTTATTGCTATAAACATTGAAATCATGTTAAATTTGTTAAGATTAGCTATAAAAAACACACTTAAAGACCCAACATCCGATCAGACCTTCGGATGTAAATTAACTCTGCTATGTGTGTGTATTATCAGTGAGTGGCAATACAGTGTTAGCTAAAAATAGATTGGGACTGCAGCAGACGACAGAAAACACATTGTTGACCTGTTGATTGTTAGTAATTCCCATGAGTAAACAGATACGACATAATTTTCTCTTCCAAGTAATTAAATACATGTAGACTTGTATGTCTCATACACTAAACATGTACACAATAACTGTATTTATGATATTCATTAGTTTTATTATTCTAAAACACATAATTCAGCCAAATTGATCTGGGGTTTTTTTGAGCACTTTTATTTTATTTTTTTCCTTGACAAATTGTCATCCATTAGTATATGTTTAATGAATGTGTAATCTGTATACAGCAACACTGATCCACAAATACCAGACATAATGAGTATATATATGTCAACATCTGTGATAAGGTTGCACTGTATGGATCATGTTCTACTGGCCCAATTAGCCTGTATCATAATTGGACAATTCCATTACAAGTAAGGTAGAGGATCCATTTCTGCATTTGTATAATCCCATTTGTTTTATTCATTTCTCATCAAACATTCTAAACACACATATGCGTAATCTAATTACTCGCAAGTCATCTCTAAATATGTTTATTTTATGTTATTTAAATGCTCAAAATGATAAAAGAAATAGTTGATCAACCTATATAAATTGAACTCCACCATACTGATCTTGGCGGCATTTTAATAAAATGCGGTGAAGTGATATGTTTTAGAAGTTGATGAAAACGTGTTATATTTTTTATTTTGTGTGTGATGGATACATCCAAAACATTATTAGTAATCGAAGAGCAAAAACTTACAGCTGAAGCTCTTTAATTTCAACCATTACAATTGGAATTTTATTGAAATAAAAAAATCACCAGAAGAACAAAAAAATAATGACAATGTGCAACATGAGCTACCAATTAATTCATTTGAAGAAAGCAGGAACATGATGCTCAAGTTTTATCAATAAACGATGATACAGAAACAGATTAGATGACAAATGTAGATGTTTCTTTTGTACCATTGCTTTTGTTTCCATGTAATCATTTGTGATTACACATGAACAATCATGGCTTGGAAGTGGGTCAAGACCACATGCCAAAAATAGAATTTAAAGAAGGGTGACAGAAGAAATGCTTGACGCAAAACTGAGTATCTTGTTAGAAAGGCTAGATTAATGAAAAGGGACCATGTAGTAAGAATTGTTAGAATTCTAAGAGAGATAATGACAGAATGTGTATTCAACTTAGTAAGGTTTCGCTATCCTAACCTACCAGGAGAGCCGTATACCGGTCTTTGTTGGTAATACAACACAATTGTGATATAATTTTAATATATGTACTGTTGCACAGATCATTCAAAAAAAGGATATGTATATACATCAGTATTTGAGTAACAAAACACAAACAGTATAATACTAACATTTTAAAAATGATGCAAACTTCGATTGGTGAAAACATTAATAAGTGTTTAAAAAATGGATATAAAATGCTGCAACACAAATGTACATGTATTTGGAGAATTTCACAAATTAAAAACATCCAAAGTAAGTGCTAAGCATGTTTATTATACACATTTTACTAACCTATACAGCAATAGCATACTACCATGTGTTTCTTGCTCATTTGTTTACAAACAATGGAGTCACATGATCTCATGAATACTTAGCTCCTCCCATGAATTTGAAATTTGAAATTTTGGTTTGATGATTTTATTTAATTATGGAAATCAGAAAGAACCATATAACACTGTTTTCATAATAATGAAAGAAAATCAATTAAACTTCAAGCATATATTTGTTGAAAGATAACTATAACTGTTTTTTATGATTTTTTGAAGAAAAAGTGTCCCTGACATGAAACATGTTCAAATATACAAGGGAAACCACCCCCAGCCATTACCTCCCTTATATACCCCAGTTGGGTCTTTAATTAAGTCAAAAAATTAGGAAAGCTATGGGGTAAATATGGACTTTATCATCAAATTAGGGCGGCCATCTTGGACGCCATCTTGGATTTCTCGGACCGCACCATGATATCAGCCTTTCACCCTCATTTTTCTTTTTCCCCAGGTGGTCCCATGCAAGATTCTAGAGAGAATTTTAAGGGACCTTTTATGCACACAGGATCCCCTCAGAACCAACGAGAGAAACCATACTCTATTTGTTTTGTAGCATGTCCATTTCAGTTCCCTGCCATACTCTAACTTCCGATAACGATTTACACCTGTGCTATTACAAAGAGAATTTTCAGTGACCATGCTACAATACTCAATATTTCAAAAAAATATTTTGCAAACGCATTTGTAGTGGTAATGCTGGTAAATGATGTCAAAATAAGTTTGTAGTGGTAATGCTGGTAAATGATGTCAGAATAAGTTTGTAGTGGTAATGCTGGTAAATGATGTCAGAATAAGTTTAGCTGGCATATTTTAGAATTAGAAACATCGAAAGCTGCACTAATTCGAAGTACTTAACAAAATCCTATATACCCAGTTGTATAACAGTTATAACGTATTTCTAAGAAAACACATCGACTTGAAAGCTATAAAATATGTTCATGCAATCAGAGCAGACAATTAAAGGGAATGTAGCGACACAGCCAAACCATCTTTATTATTGAGAGTCCTGAAATACTTGAATAAGGGTGAAAGAATTATCAAAATCTGATGATAAACAAAGAAGATACGATCATTTGAAGATCCTGTTGAAACGAATATGGAAGCGGCCATTTTGAGAGCTTTGACATCACGGTTCTAAATGACCATATATGGAATATTTATAAATATGAAAATTTACTGAATTATAGGGAAAAAATGACAGCAACTGTATTAAAAATATGTAATACTTAATGGCAATAATGCTTTATATGACCAGTAAAAAAATCATTCTTTTGCAGTGATTTTCTTCGTTTTAAATGATACTAATCAATATTCCATATATATTAATATGGAACTAATACGTCATAGTTCTAAAAATGGCGGCCCCAACGTTCGTTTTAGAACAACCTTTAAATGGTCATATCTTTTTTGTTTATCATCCGATTTTGATAATTCTTTCACCTTTTCCCAAGTTTTTCAGAACTCTCGATAAAAGAGCTGTTTGGCTGTGTCGCTATATTCCCTTTAACACTCGTTATTTTGCAGTTTAACCGTATCTCTAATCAAGCGCGAAATACACAACAAAATGACCACAAAAACATATTCTTTGGTGGGTATATAGGAATAAAAAATGAATTTTGATCAGTACTAGTACATATAATACAAAATCAGATAATTAAAAAAAAATGTCTCCCCATGGCATTCCACTCCTCACACCATCTTCCACCTCACCTCTGTTGTTTTATGATTGTAGGGGTTGGGAATATTTTATTTTATGAATTACCTCGGTCAGGGAAGAAAGCTTGAACAAATTCAAAAACTAGACATGTCGAACAAGAAACAGTAGAGTTATGTCCATTGAATTATTTATTATTATGTGTTCATCTGATCTTCACCAAACTTATTCGGAATGTTTATTTCAATAAAAGCTCGGGAAAGTTTGAAAACCAGCCCTACCTCTAGCGCATAAAATACACGTCTACGAACGCTGAGACGATTTGTGCATCTATAAACGTCCATATGTAAAAAACAACAACACTCAGACGTCAAATGAATGAGACTATCCTATCTGACAGCCCATTTCTGCCGCCAGTAAGATTTGTTTTTACTTGATTTCCATCCAATGTGTAACTCTTGTTTATAAATGAGAAACACACTTATAAAACATTAAACCAACTTATGGACACGAAACGGCCTTAACAAAGTAGAGCGAAAAGCTCTTTGTGTTTATATTTTATCAAAACTTGAGTATTTTTAAAATGTTAAAATTATTCTGGAAAAAAACGTGATCAAGACTCCATTTAAAGTATTAAGTTTCTCGTCTACACGGAATACTTACATGCAGAATGGTAGGACTACGCACATGTAATCCGTAGTAGTTTCGTATAATATACTGGAAACAATATTTAAGGGAACTCCAAATTTACTCATATCGCATATAGGTACAAATGGAGTTGCGGGAGGACAATTCCGATGGAATGTCAATATCTGGTCCATGCACCATGTGCATCCATGCATGCACGACATCTCCGTGGCATACTTGATGTCAAACGGCGGATTGTCTTCCTTGCAATTCGCCGCCATTCGTCCTGCAAGGCTTGCCCCAGCTGTTGCAAATTGCCCACCCTGGACCGTCTGTTGCGAACCCTGCACCCAAAAACATCCCAAAGATGTTCGATCGGGCCATGTCTGGAGACTTAGCGGGCCAGGGTAACGTTGCCACACCTTGCTGCCTCAGTAAGTCGACGGCAACGCGAGCCCCTGTGAGGACGTGCGTTATCATTCTGGTACTCAAAGTTCCACCCTACACGCTGAGCAAAGGGAATGACCGTCGGGCGTAAAATTTCATCCACATAACGCTGACCTGTCATGTTCCCTTGGACCAGTGTCAAATCCGTTCTGTTGTCGTAGGTCATGCATGTCCAGACCATGATGCTGCCACCCCCGTACCTATCGTGCTCATGGACTGCCACGATGGTAACGCTTACCACGTCGTCTCCAAACACGCAATCTCCCATCTGTGAAGCGTACACAGAACCGCGATTCATCGGGGAAAACATGGTGTATCGCCAATGACGGAGCTGACGACCTCCAAATTGGTGTGCTCGCTGGTTTCTGAGACCCTTGTGTGCTCTAGTGAGACAAACTCCTTTGAAAGGACGCCGCGATTTCAATCCCGCACTTTTCAGTCTGTTTCGCATGGTTTACTTTGAGAATTGGATACCCGTGGCAGCTCTGAAGTATTCCCTTAAAGATTAATGGCCACCCTTTTTGTAGTATTATCAATTAACAAATTTAACTCTTAAACATCATATGAACATTTCTTGATAATCCCGTAGAGAAACATATATTTAAAACCGCTACTAAGTTGTATGTAAATATAAGTATTATTTGCATGACGTAGATACTATTTTTACCACTGCGTGACTGCACGGGGAAATGAGGTAAATCTGAACTGTATAGCTCCACAACTATTGCCAGATAATTGATCAATACATTTACCTGTGGATTGATTTAGCTGTTCAAGTTTTCTACGTCATCAAATAAAACATTATTCTCGCTTTTCACAGATATTGCAATGTGTGAATTGTACATATCTATTGTTGTGTATTGATTTCGATTTGAATAAACATAAACATGTTCATGAAACAAAACATGGCCGGAGAACTTTAATTCTGGTGCAGAAGTGAACCTGTGGATCGGATATAACGGTCCTGCATGGGGGTTGTCTTTCGTGGCCTTCCCCTACCACCTTTAATCTTGACCCCACCCGTTGGTTGATATCGGGTAACCAGTCTAGAAATGACACTTTTAGATTTTTCCAAAGTGTCTAGCAATGCATTTTGAGATTGGTCAGCCTCAAACATGCCTATAGCACGCAATTTTTCATTTTCGCTCATGTACACTCTTGCGACCATTTTCAGTGTGACATGTGGCTGTACCCTTGAGAGGCATGTGCAAGTAACCAGGATGTGCCATCCTGAACAGCATGATCTGCGCGTGCATTAGGCAAAATTTGATTAGGTTTGCTGTCCTCGTTCGTTAGATATCCGAATTATAACAGAGCCGCCCATGGCCATATTAATCCGAATGTGCAGGGGGTTCCCTTAAATATTGTTCCCGGGTATATTTTTATGCTTTCCCGAAATTTTCGGGGGAGCATATAAAATGTTCGGGGGAGCATATAGTCGCCGCTTTGTCCATCCGTCCTTCCCACTTTTGTCCGGAGCATATCTTGAAAACTACTGATGGGACTGCATGAAACTTCACACACTGAAGAATAAGAACCGTAACTCTGTCATCATTTAAATTAGAGTTGTTGTCCTTTGTAATTTTATACTTATAATGTTATCCATTGTAATTTTATACATTATATATTTGTCCGGAGCATATCTTCAAAACTGCTGATGGGACTGCATTGAGATAGAGGACAATGAGAGGAAGTGAAAAGTGCAAGATCCGTAACTCTGTCTTCATTTAATCAAGAGTTATTGCCCTTTGTAAGTTTATACTTAGAATTATTAGAAATATTTTCAAAACTACTGAAGAGACTGCAATGAAACTTCACAAACTTCACACAATGATAGAGGGCAGAGGAAGAGCAAAGTGAAAGAGCCGTGACTCTGTCGTCATACAAATTAGAGTTAATGCCCTTTGTAATGTTATACTTATAATTTTTGTCCGGAGCATATCTTCAAAACTACTGATGGGACTGCAATGCAACTTCACACAATAATAGAAGGCAATGAGAGGAAGTGTTGAGTGAAAGAACCGAAACTATGTATTATTCAAATTAGAGTTAATGCCCTTTGTAATTGTATACATAAAATGTTTGTCCAAAGCATATTTTCAAAACTACAGATGAGTCTGCAATGAAACTTCAAACAAAGATAGAGGGCAATGAGAGAAAGTGCAAAGTACAACGCCCGTGACTCTGTCATCATTCAAGTTATTCCCGTTTGTCATTCTTTAATTATAATTTTTGTCCAGAGCATATCTTCAAAACTACTGAGGGGACAGCAATGAAACTTCACACACTGATAGGGGCAATTAGAGGAAGTGCAGAGCGCAAGAACCATAACTCTGTCTTCATTCAAATTAATGTTATTGTCCTTTGTAATTTAATATTTAGAATATTTGTCCGGATGATATCTTCAAACTTACTGATGGGACTGCAATGAAACTTCACACAATAATAGAGGGCAACGAGAGGAAGTGCAGAGTGTAAGACCTGTAACTCTGTCATCATTCAAATTAGAGTTATTGTCCTTTGTAATTTAATACTTAGAATTTTTGTCCGGATGATATCTTCAAACTTATTGATGGGACTGCAATGAAACTTAACACAATAATAGAGGGAAATGAGAGGAAGAGCAGAGTGCAAGACCTGTTAATATTAATGAAAGCTCGGACAAGTTCGAAAACCAGCCATATCGGACCAGTAACAGCGGAGTTACGGCCCTTGATTTAGTTAAAAATGCTATATTTTGCCTCCTTAAGACGATAGGGCCTTCATTTTTCATCCGATCTTTACCAAACTTTACTTGATTGTTAATGTCAATGGAAGCTCGGAAAGTTCGAAAACCAGCCAGATCGGACCAGTAACAGCGGAGTTATGGCCCTTGATTTATTTAAAAATGTTATATTTTGCCTTGTTAAGATGATAGGGCCTTCATTTTTAATCCGATATTTACCAAACTTTACCAGATTGTTAATATCAATGAGAGTTCTGCAACAGATTGGACCATTTACACAGGAGTTATGGCTCTTGATTTTCTAAAATATCATGTTTTGGCCTCATGAAGACGAAAGGGCCTTCATTTCGACGGATTTCAGTGAAACTTTTCAGGGATGATCAGTATCAAGCCTAGTTGTACATATAGTCACCGTGTTCCGGTTGAATGATTTTGGCGGAGTTATGTCCCTTTAAAGGTTTAAATACACAAACTTTGTCCTGACTAGTTCTCCTAAACCCCTGGCCGGATATGAACGAAACTTTTTAGGGATGATCAGTTTAAGGTCTAGTGTGCAAATCATCGCCGTGTTCCGGTTGAATGATTTTGGCAGAGTTATGTCCCTTCAAAGGTTGTAACACACAAACATTGTCTGGACTAGTTCTCCTGAATCCCTCGCCAGATTTCAACGAAACTTTACAGGGATTATCAGCACCAAGCCTAGTTGTGCATATCATCGAAGCGTTCCAGTTTACTGATTTTTGGCAGAGTTATGGCCCTTTAAAGGTTTTTGATACGCAAACATTTTCCGGGCTAATTTTCCTGAACACCTGGATGGATTTCAACGAAACTTGACAAGGATAATCAGTATCAAGCCTAGTTGTGCATATTGTCGCCATATTCCGGTTGAATGATTTTTGGCAGAGTTATGGCCCTTTAAAGCTTTTAATAGACAAACATTGTCCAGATTAGTCTCTTCTGAACTCCTTGCCGGATTTCAGCGAATCTTGGTGCGGATGATTAGTACCAAGCCTAGTTGCACCTGTCATTGCCGTGTTCTGGCTGAATGAAATTTGGCAGAGTTATGACTCCTTAAACGTTTTAATACACTAACTTTGTACAGACTAGTTCTCCTGAATTGAATTGAATTTAATGTTGTTTAACGGCTCATCAACACAGTATAGGTTATTTAGAGCCGCCCCAGAGAGAGGGGAAGGATTTATAGGAATCCGGGTACCGTGCTCTACCCTTATTATCGAAGAGATTCCTATGGTTCTTTAACGTGCGAGGAGGATAGACCGATACACGGGACCGCCCGGTTTACGTCCCCATCCGACGGACGAGGCTAAGTGAACCTCTGGCTGGATTTCAACAAAACTTGGCAGGGATGATCAGTACCAAGACTAGTTGCGTATATCATCGCCATGTTCCGGTTGAATGATATTATACTTAAACTTTATGTTTAGCCAGTAGAGCGTCCACAGGCCCTCTTGTTTTGTTAGTAGTCTATATGTCAGGAGGTTGGTCGGTACAATCTCTGATGTCAAATTCTAGTGAGGTTTTTTGAAATCTATGATACCTACCACAATCTATTCACCCTGACCTGATAGACTTCTAAGAGCGGCAGCTTATGCCCTGATTTGGGGTAAAACAGTTAAAAATTAAACAAATATCGCTGAATACTGGAGATTATTTTTAAAAAAATCATTTGATATCTTTTAAAGCATGTTCATGAAATTAAATTATTCTAAATGCTTTATCTTAGAGTAAACAAAAGGTTTGTAGCGATTGCGTTATTTTTACTACAATATTTTGGGCGAAAACTTTGGATTTTTATCAAAAAATCAGTAAAAACTGGAATAATTTTATATATAAAAAAAAAGTAGACTGCTGTATTTATGAAACATATTTTGGTTTTGATATTAAATATACGCTTTCCACCAGTTATCTTGTAGGTTCTTTATTTCGAACACAATTTTGTGTCAAAACTTCCAACGATAACTAATATTGCTGAAAACTGAAGTTCATTGCAAAAATCATAATATAGTATTTGATGAAGGATGCTTTTATTATTAATTTGTTTCAAAGTATTTGGCTTACAATAAGTTCTAGTTTCATAGGCATGTCACAAAATTAAGCAAAAACTTCCATTCTGTGGAAAAAGTCGCTGAAAACTGGATTCTTTCCGGAGGAAAAAACACATGATATATAGAAGTCTATATATATGTTATACGCAAAATGAGAATATGGACAATTCGGAATTGTTCTGCGCATAGTAGGAATTGTTAAAATGCGCTGCATTATCGGAATTCTCAAAATGCGCGGTTCAATTCCGGAATCGTCCTTGCGCAGAGTAGGAATATGGACAAAGTAGGAATATTTTGATTCTAATTGTTAATTCTAATACTGACGGCAAAGACCTTCATTAATGCTGGGAGAACTTGTGGCTCAAACCTAAAATAAAGCAATAACGTATGTTGAAAGTTAAAGTATACGCAACGTTTGTTTATCTCCTCATTTTCTATCAAATGTATATTAATATCCATTATTTATTAAGTATGATTCAAATATTCAAATGTCATTAATAGCAATGCCATAAACTGGTAATTTATTCTCAAATCGTCTGTGTAAATGAACGCTTTTAGTACATTTGGCAGATGGACAGGTGTTCTGGACAATACTACACTTTGACATTAATTATATGTTTATACCTTATCAATATATTACTTTAATAAATATGATTAAAACATGCAAATACAATTAGTAGTAGTAGTGCATAACACCTGATGCCTTTATTGAGCAACTGGTCTGTTTGTTATTTGGCAGATGATCACTATTTGACTTATTTTGCATATACAAGAACATACGAAGGAATATAGCAGACAAACCAGGGTCCAATGTTTGTATAAAGAAATCATAGGAAACTCTCTCAAGTATGTTATATATGGAATGCCCAATTTGACCCGATATTAGAAATATTATTGTCTGCGTTGCGTTTATATTTTTTTTATTTTTAGCCAGATTGCGTAGCAATTACAGGCTGATAGCGATTTCCGTCAGTCCGTCCTTCTGTCTGTCTGTCTGTTTGTCCGACCGTCCGTATGTCCGTCAACACGTTTTTGTTAACGTTTTTGTTTCTCCTCATTTCTAGAAAAACGAAGTGTCGGAAAGCTTTGAAACTTGGCACACATGTTCGTTGTCATTACACACTGGGATATAACAAGAACCATAATGCTGTCATGTATTTCGCTTGAATTATCCCGCTCCCCAATTATACTTTTTACTTTGATTTTTCAGTTAAAATGGTGATTTTGCACTTCTGTTGGCGCTTCAATTGTTTATATTCTTATAACGTATCCTTATTTCAATAATATAAATCCGCGCTTTACGAATTGTTTGAGGGCATCAAAAAAAATCTAAAAAATTTAGTTCATATTAATCATTTACCAAACCAAACTCTGATTGTTTTTTTTAATATGTTAACAATTTATAACAGACGGGTGAAACAATTAAGCATCTGAAATTAGAAATAAATAGGTTCCAAAACACTATATTCCTTTTCAAATCCCAACACAAATTCGTTCTTTGCAAAAAACATTCTCAAATTGCGTAGAAACTTGGTGCATATTTTATATCGATTAACCCCTTGCGCAATTCCGGAATAATCCTACGCAATTTCGGAATCGTCGGGCATTTTAAGAATTCTTACTTTGCACAGAGCAGTTTCGGAATCGTCCATATTCTCACATTGCGTATATCAAATACACTAGACAAAATTCCTAATTACTCACTTTTGTATCTTAACTAGTTTTCTTACTTTAAATATATTTTAGAATAGTTGTGTGATAAGTATTATGTTTTGACCAATAGTTTGTAAACTATTTATTGTTTGTTTAAATTGTTACATGATTTGAGAGTTACCCTACTTTTATATGAAAACATGAAATGTGTTGATAAAACAAATTACAGGAATCGAGGCCCGCTTATTAAGACAAAACTGCTTGGTAGGAAATACTATTAAAAATCATTTTACCCATTTACTGCAGATGTTTCTCTATAATAGAATAAAACATGGTTAAAAATAAAATAAATCCCCTCCTTTTAAACTGAATATCATTTGAAATTGAAGTAACTATAAATCAGCGTTAACATTAAATATTTATAAAATGTATTTTTGCAAACACATATGTAGTGCTTATGCTGGTAAAACAGGATGTCAAAATCATTTTAGTTGGCATTTTTGAAATTCGGAACATCGGAAGCTGCACTAAGTCGAAGAATTTAACAAAATCCAAAACAAAAATTTAGAGTTTGCTCCAGTGACATTGGAAACAGTGCAATTAGTACATGTGTTTGTAAAGCATATCCTGAAGTGCGTGTATTTGGGTGTGATAATGCATTTGCTTGAAGAGGGATTGACTCTAATCAAAATGGAACCAGTATAACAATAATTATTTCAGAAGTTAGTTAAAGATTGGACACTGACAACAGAAACTGTTGAAAAAAACATTAGAAGAGTTCGCGTGTTGAATGTATGGTTCAAAGGTATGTCAGACAACTGATGTAAATGAATATAGGGGGACCAACTATTTTGTGGAATGAGGGGAGACATTGATTCATCACAGATACCACACTGTAAGGCTTGTTTAAAGGGACACATGGCAACTTTGACTTGCTTAAAACACATACTTATGAACTATTAGAATAGTGCAGAACAAATTGTTTTTGCACATTACTAACTGTTAATTGTATTACACCAATAATATATTAAACCTATGGTAGAATGATGAAGACAAATTGAAAATTCATTTTTTTATTTAATAATATATGTAAGCAGTTTAAAAGTCAAAATGATATTAGATTAATAAATCGAGATACTTTAAATGTCTGATAATACCTTCAAGATGCCGTTTGTCCCTTTAACAAAACTGTGTGAACGAGCCAATTGTCAAGCTAGTGTCTGGATGCCACAAAGGATATTAAATCTCACACTTCTCACACAAGTGTGTTATGGGTGGAAACAAAATGAAGATGGCGAATCCGAAATAGATCGTATGGATAGTCCTGCAGTTTGTGATGCCGTTTTAGATAACGTTCTTGCATGCGCACATGACAATGTAAGCTACCGAGTTGTGATTGCTTAGCAAATGGCATGATGTGTACAGTCATGTGCAAACACATTACATGTGTTAATCAAGCAAGCAATGATTATTCTGATGACCTATGGTTCAATGCTTTAAACCAAGTTGAAGGTTCAAGGATCACATAAAATAAATGTGGGTAGTTGGGTAGAACAGAAATGTCTGAAAACTAGAGATGTGTGGGGTTTTTTTAAATAAATTATCCAATCTATGCGGAACGAGTTAGGATAACTTAAAATGAAAACATATATCGTTAGAAGATAAAGGTTGGCAATATGAAACTCTGTGTCCATATTCTGCGGAACTGTTATAGTTAAACGTAAACCAGTATTCCTTCAAATATAACTATTTATTAATGAATATTAAGGAAACTTTTGGTGTGATGTGACCTTATGATTCTGTGAAAAGTTAACAAAAGAAATGAAAATTATATGTGTGTGCAAGACAAAGACAGCAAAATAAAACATTTTGATAGAATAAATATATTAGTTATGTAAAGATATGCATAAATGAACGACTGAACGAACGAACGAACTAATGAACGTACGTACGAACGAACGATCAAACAAAAAACAAACAAATAAATGAATACATGAATTAATGAATGACTGAATTTATAAACGAACGAACGAACGTATGAACGAACGCATAAATAAATAAATAAATAATAAAATAAAATTGATGGAAAGAATGAATGAATGAGCGAGCGAGCGAGCGAGCGAGCGAGTGAGTGAGTGAGTGAGTGAGTGAACGAGTGAGTGAGTGAGTGAATGAATGAGTGTGAGCGAGAGAGCGAGAACGAACGAATGATCGAACGAATGAATGAACAAACAGCGAACGAACGAATAAATAGAACACATTTCAAAATTGTATGTTTATATTTAACATGCATATATATAAAAATTGTGTGTCATGTGGTTTAGCGATTTTTTGTGAGGACTCCTTTCATATATACGTCTAAGGAAACATGTGAAATCTCTATACATGGGACGTTGTTTGAACAAGCTTGATGGTACAGTACCTAGGAATCATTTCTGAGCAAAAACTGTCAAAATCTGTTCAGCAGTTATTGAGAAAAAGATGTTGTGACCGTGGTAATGTTTGGGGTATACTCGCTTGGCTTAGGTACTCGGGATGGGCACTTCTGTGGAGCCTGAGAAAACAATCAATTTAGAATGTAGATCAACTTTCTTTTAATGTATCTCGTTGAAGTATAAGGGAGCAAGTCCTTATTGTTACAATACAATATGGGTTAACATGTGCATAATATTATGTACTATTAAATATACACATACAAATATGTTACTCCTATAAATAAAAGTAAGTGTATGCGAATAAAATAAACTCGTTAAATACTTAGGTTAACAAATATAATAGTTCCTGACTCTATCATGTAAACATGAATACACAAATCGCATTAATAGAAGAACAATGTTTACATGTACAATATATTTATGAATCAATCAATATATTTATGAATCAATCCCTTAGAATACAAGTATGTCTGTATGAACAATATTCTTATACCTATCAGTCTGAACATAGGTTATTCACCAACTTGTTATATGCCTGCATCGATTTACATTACATACAGATGTAGATAAACAATATTATTGAAATTGAGAAGTAGTACGGACAATGACCGTGACCTTAAGTTAAACTTGCAATACGTTTATTTCTAGTATTTATTCTTAGAATTATTGAACCGAAGTTGAATACTTCATTTTGGTTATGACAAACGCACAATCATGAAATGCACATGAAACAATGCATTATTCCAAATAGAACTAGACATAGTAAATTGTGATAATGTGCATAAATATTGATGTTAAAATAATAAAGTTTCTTACCTGAGAAAACAATCAATTCAGAATGTAGATCAAGTGATCTTTAGGTAGCTACATGCCATTTTATGTGATTATTTCTCAGAGTGGTTGTCATGGTGAAGTGGACAGGCTATTTCCTGACCTGTAACCCTTGCATATATTTAAATACTGACCAGTATATTTCGGCGGGACTAAATTGACTATGATTGATTAGGTCCGTAGAAATTCTCAGAGATATGACAAAGACTGCTACCAGGGGGTTCGGCAGCTTCCTGTATTCAGACAGGGAATGGTCAATTGATTAATGTGTGGTTACCTTGAAGTTCTTAAAGTATACATGTTTTTCTATTAGTATCACTTTTTGGCTGACCACTTGATATATAAGCCTGGTGAGAAACTCAGGGAATGACCGTTCAGGGTTAAACTATTTGTAAGAAGCACTGCGTCTTAATATTAATTACCGCTGCATATTTGCAAATAAAACCTTAAACATAGATAACTGCAAACTACAATTAACACAAATCAAATTCTAACGACTATATATATATGTATATTTAAATGAAAATGCAATATTAAAGAAATGAACAGGAAAAGAACATGCACACAATACACTTTTAATTATAGCTGGGTAACAATGTTTTAAAATATAAACTATTTTTAGTAATCGATCATCTTGGATGTCGCACTGACCTTATTTTAACAAACTTGAAAACCAACGATAACAGGATCACCCATGTGCAATTGGGTCAAAATCGGCAAAACTGTTTCTAAGAAAACGCCGTTTAAAGTTAAATAATAATAATAATAATAAAATACCTCGCCTTGCAAGACACATGGCGGAGAGATGGCAGATCAGCGGACGGAAAGACGGACGCCCAACGAAGAGATCACATTATACTAGTTCATCTCTGAGACTTTCTCTAAGCCTTTGGCTCATGTGTGATAATACGCAAAGTGTGATTTTATAAATAAACAAGAAATAAAATTGTTTTAAATGTTACATTCATTTGTTTTTCATTACTTGTGAAACAGGGTCAGGACCGTTGACCTTAATTTATTCCTGCCACATCACATCCAACATCAGGAGTGAACACAATAAAGGCAAGTAAATACCCTTTCGATTGATACCTGGGCGGACGGACGGACGGACGACGGGAAAAAGCGTTATCATTATATATTACCTCACCTATGAAACTTTGGCTCATGTAAGCTAATGGTAGTTTCATACACAAACACAATAATGCTTTTAAAAAATTACACGTTATTTTTTATTTAATTATTGTGGAAAAGGGTCATGACATTTGATCTCAAGTTACCCCGATTACATCCAAAATCAGGGCTGAACATGGGTACCACTACAAAGGCGGAAGAATGCCCTTTCGAGTGATAACAATCTCTTTGCTGCTCGCAATATTTTGAACTCGAGTCGCAATTCATAGAGCGGCTATTATACCTTCGTCCGGATAGACAGCAAATAGGCGGACGGACGGCGGATTGGCGGACGAAGAACTTTTTCCGTGCCTTAGATTACCTCAGAGACTTTTACTTGTTTTAACTTATTTTAACTTATAACCTAAAGATGCTTCACGCATCAATAAAATAACAATAGTTTTCAAAAATGTACATTGAATTTTCAATTAAATATTCTGGAAAGGGCCATAACATTTGACCTCGATTTACCCCCTCTCACATACAACATCAGGGCAGACCACGGGTACCACGACAACTATTAACATTTCGAGTGATAACTGTGACGTGCTTCTCGCAAAATGCTGAAGTCGACTCACAATTCATTGAGTGGCTACTCGACGTTCTCCCGGACAGACGGCAGATGGGCGGACGGACGAATGCACGGACGGACGAAGACTTATCACCGGATATCAGCTCACCTCGGAGCCTTTTACTTATGTTAGCTTATGACTGAAATATGCTTCGTGCATAAACAAAATAGTAATGGTTTAAAAAATGTACATTTAATTTTTTCAGTTAAATATTCTGAAAAAGGGTCATGACGTTTGACCTCAATTTACCCCTGTCACATACAAAATCAGGGCAGATCACGGATACCACGACAAAGTTAAAATATTACCCTTTCGAGTGAAACCTGTCCCTATGCTCCTTGCAAAATGTTTAACTAGACTCACAATTCAGTGGCTACTAGACGTTCTCCCGGACAGACGACGGATGGGCGGACGGACGGCGGATGGGACGGAAGGACGACGGACGAAGACTTGTCACCGTATATCAGATCACCTCTGAGTTTTATTTATGTTACCTTATGACCAAAATAATTATGCTTTGTGCGTTAACAAAATAATAATAGCTTTCAAAAATGTAAATTCAATTTTTAAATTAAATATTCTGAAAAGGGATCATGACCTTTGACCTCAATTTACCCCTGTCACATATAAAATCAGCGCAAAACATCGGTACCACAAATAAAGTAATATATTACCCTTTCGGGTGATAACTGTCTCTATGCTCCTCGCAAAATGTTGACCTCGATTCAAAATTGAGTGGCTACTAGACGTTCTTCGGAACAGACGGCCGATGGGCGGACCGAATGATGATGGGCGGACGGACGGGCGACGGACGAAGACTTATCACCGTATATCAGCTCACCTCTAAGCCTTTTACTTGTGTTTGCTTATGACCGAAATATGCTTCGTGCATGAACAAAATAATAATGGCTTTCAAAAATGTACATTCAATTATTCTGTAAAAGGGTCATGACCTTTGACCTCAATTTACCCTGTCACATATAATATCAGAGCTAAACACGGGTACCACGACAAAGGCAAGATATTACTCTTTCGATTGATGTCTGTCTCTACCCTCCTCGCAAAATGTTGAACTCGACTGAAAAATCATGGATTGGCCTCTAGACTAAGGGAAATAAAAGGAATTTAGTGTTAATGCGGACTGTTAATTGAGTATTCTCCCCTGTTTTCAAATTATTTGCATGTGAGTTTTGCTAATAATAAGAATAATAATCTGAAAAGAAAAAGAAACGCAACTCGGAAATTTCCGCTATATTGTTTAGTTCTAAGGTTTATATTCTCTCCGCCAGAGTTGTTTGTTCTGCGAAATTTTAAAGGGAACGTTTGAAGCAAAACAAAAATACAAACAAAAAACAAAACAGCAACACATTTCACACATCAAGGCATTTTTTGGTTTACGTTTAACTTTTTAAAAGTGCGTTGTTGGGGATGGGGTCTAGATATGCGGACCAGTGTGTCCGGGGGCATGCTCCTCATAAATATTTGTGTTTTCTACATGGGACTTGTTAAATTCTGATGCTCATTCTGAACTGATCTTAACCTCGGTCATAGAAGAAAGCGTGAACAAATTCAACAAGTGGACAAAGAGGGCCTATATCCCCTACCTGCTGTACATATTTGGTGGAATTCAAGTGAAAAACAAAGCTTTTCTGCTCTAAACAAGAAGATCAACGGCACTGAATCGTTCACCTTATGATCTTCGCAAGGATAAAAAAAGTCAAACAAGCTTATAATTTCATAGCAGCATGAGATTATCAGGCCCAGTAAGTGTATATATGATTATAGGATGGGGGCCTCCATGGTTTCCAGGTTATGACTCAGTGGCTATGTCCCAATGGATGGACCCGGGGCCAATGCTGGTTGGATTGTTGTATCCGTCTGCTCATGCTCAATAAGTGGCTATATGGTTATAGGACTGGGAACTCAACAATTTCCAAGTAATGAACCAGAGGTTATGTCCCCAAGGGTGGGGATGGAACCCACGGCCGATGCTCGCTGGATGGTTTTATCCGTCCGTTCATGACCAGTAAGTGTATTTTCGGGTTATAGGGTGGGGATCTCAACGGTTTATGACCAAAGGGCTTTTTTCCCAGGAGTGGGTACGGATCCGGGGCTGATGCCATTTGGATGGTTTTATCCATCTATGCATGGCCAGTGTGTGTATATATGGTTATAGAGTGGGATCTCAACGGTTTCCAATTTATAACCCAGGTGGTATATTTTGTTGATAAATTAAGGGCCATAACTCTGGTAATATTAACCCGATCTAGCCGGTTTTCGAACTTGTCAAACTGGCCAGGTTAGATAAAATAAAGGTGCTATCTAGAGTGTTCACAAGGCGGAATATGACATATTTCAGTAAAACAAGGGCTATAACTCTGTTGTTACTAATCCGATCTGACTGGTTAACCAGGTTTTCCTTGGAAAACTCTGGTTATTAGATTGGAGGTGTCGTTCGGCTGGCGGGCGAGCGGGCGAGCGTGCATGTGGCGTCAAATTCTTAGTTTCTGCTCAATAACTTTTGTTAGGAATGAGGTATCGCGATGAAACTTGCATGGTAGGTAGCTGGTATAGAAAGGAAGCTTGGGATTGCTTTTGGGGTCACTGGGGTCCAGGTCAAGGTCACTGTTACTAAAAATAGATAAACGGTTTTTGCTCAATAACTTTGTTAGGAATGAGGTATTGCGATGAAACTTGCAGGGTATGTAGGTTATATGGCAAGGAAGCTTGGGATTGCATATGGTGTCACTGGGTTCAAGGTCAATAAAAAGTGAAAAGGCGATCCATTGGAAGCAAAAAAACACATACAAGAGATAAAAGTAGCAGACTCGGTTTTATTGAGTCTGTTCATAACAACCGAGTCCGTTCATGAGGGGTAATGTAAAGTGCAACACCTCTCACGCCTCCTAGCACCGGCTTAAGAGACGTCAACGCACAACATGTCGCTGATATGTAAGAAAAAGAACCTATCATGGGTATTCGGTTCAGACAAGGAAGCCTCGGTTCCGATAAAAAACGGTTCCGATCAGTAAGTGTACATATGATTATAAGATTGGAGTCTCCATAGAGTACATATGATTATAGGATGGGGGCCTCCGTGGTTTTCAAGTTATGACCCAGTGGCCAGTGGCCATTTCCCAAGAGATGGAGAGGGACCCCGGGGCCAAAGCTGGTTGGATGGTTGTATCCGTCTGTTCATGCTCAATAAGTGTCTATATGGTTATAGGATTGGGGTCTCAACAGTTTCCAAGTAATGAACCAGAGGTTATGTCCCCACGGCCGATGCTGGCTGGATGGTTGTATCCATCTTGTCATGCCCAGTAAGTGTATTTGCGGGTTATAGGGTGGGGATCTCAACGGTTTCCAAGTTATGACCAAGGGGCTATTTCCCCAGGAGTGGGTACGGATCCGGGGCTGATGCTATTTGGATGGTTTTATCCATCTATACATGCCCCGTGAGTGTATATAGGGTTATAGCTTGGGGATCTCAACGGTTTCCAAGTTATAACCCGGTGGATATATTTTGTCGATAAATCAAGGGCAATATTAACCTGATCTAGCCGGTTTTCGAACTTGTCCGAGCTTCACTAATATATAAATAAAGGTGCTAGAGCCTTCACAAGGCGGACTATGACATTTTCCAATGAAACAAGGGCTATAACTCTTGTGTTACTAATCAGGTCTGACTGGTTAACCAGATTTTCCTTGGAAAACTCGGGTTATTAGATGGGGTATGTCGTTTGGCGGACGTGCGAGCGGGCTGTTGTGTGGGTGTGCGTCCGTGCTGCGTCAAACTCTTAGTTTCCGCTCAATAACTTGTGTTATAAATGAGATATTAGAATGAAACTTGCTATGTATGTAGCATATATCAAAGGAAAGTTTTGGGATTGCACTTGGGTCACTGCGGTCAAGGTCATAATTACTAAAATAGAAAAACGTTTTCCGCTCAATAACTTGAGTTGGGAATGAGATCTTGTAACGAAACTTACTGTGTACCTTATATGGCAAGGAAGCTTGGGATTGCATTTGGGGTCACTGGGGTCAGGGTTCAGGTCACTGTTACTAAAAATAGAAAAAAGGTTTCCGTTCGATAACTTTAGTTTGGAATGAGATATTAGAATGAAACTTGCAGGGTGTTGGATGATTGTATCCGTGTGTTCATGCTCTGTGTTTAACTGTGGTTTCAGAGACGAAAATTGTGTAAGTTTTTTCCCTATGTACTATGTTCAACATGTGTTCCTGAGGTGGAACCAAATTTGACCCCATGATCTCGAGTTGACTCGAGTTGAACACACTTGATATAAGATCATAAGCTACGTGAGCTAGACGTCTACTTGTTTGCATATTCGAGGTCTGGCGTAGCGCAGTAGGTAGCGCGGCAGATTTGTAACCGCAGGCCCCGGGTTCAATCCTCCGTGGTACCACTGAGTGTCGTCGGTGTGTTCCTTGGCAAGACACTTTCTCTTAGCCTCGTCCGTAGGATGGGGACGTAAACCAGGCGGTCCCGTGTATCGGTCTATCCTCCGAGCACGTTAAAGAACAATAGAAATCTATTCGATAATAAGAGTAGGGCACGGTTCCTGGATTCCTATGTATCCTCTCTCTCTCGGGCGGCTCTCAATAAACTATACTGTGTTGATGAGCCGTTAAACAACATTACATTCAATTGTTTGCATATTCCCTGGGTATATGTAAAGTGGTAGACCTCTAGCTCATGTAATTTCAGGGAATATGTTTAATGAGTCTCCTTTATAACTCTAAGCAAAAACTGTGACCCCACCCCACACTCACACCGCCCTCCACCTTCCCCACACCGCCACCCGGGGTGCGGCCAGAACCCAGAGTCACCATTTGCAAAGTCCTGTTAGAGGATCATACGTTTATGCTGCATGCAATATATGAGAGCTCTATACCTTGCGGTTTCAGAGAAGACGATTGTCAGGTGCGTAATGTAGCCTGTTTTCAACATACTGCTAATATGTGAAGCGCCGACTCACAATTCATTGATTTGCTACTAGACGTCGGATGGACGGATGAGTGGACGGACGGACGGACGGACGAAGACTTATCACCGTATATCAGCTCTCCTCTGAGCCTTTTACTTATGTTAGCTTATGACTGAAATATGCTTCGTGCATAAACAAAATAGTAATGGTTTAAAAAATGTACATTCAATTTTTCAGTTAAATATTCTGAAAAAGAGTCATGACGTTTGACCTCAATTTACCCCTGTCACATACAAAATCAGGGCAGAACACGGGTACCACGACAAAGGTAAGATATTACCCTTTCGAGTGATACCTGTCCCTATGCTCCTTGCAAAATGTTGAACTACACTCACAATTCAGTGGCTACTAGACGTTCTCCCCGACAGACGACGGATGGCGGACGGACGGCGGATGGGACGGACGGACGACGGACGAAGACTTATCACCGTATATCAGCTCACCTCTGAGTTTTATTTATGTTAGCTTCTAACCAAAATATGCTTTGTGCGTTAACAAAATAATAATGGCTTTCAAAAATTTACATTCAATTTTTTCAGTTAAATATTCTGACAAAAGGTCATGACGTTTGACCTCAATTTACCCCTGTCACATACAAAATCAGGGCAAAACACGGGTACCACGACAAAGGTAAGATATTACGCTTTCGAGTGATACTTGTCCCTATGCACCTTGCAAAATGTTGAACTAGACTCACAATTCAGTGGCTACTAGACGTTCTCCCGGACAGACGACGGATGGGCGGACGGACGGCGGATGGGACGGACAGACGACGGACGAAGACTTACCACCGTATATCAGCTCACTTCTGAGTTTTATTTATATTAGCTTATGCCCAAAATATGCTTTGTGCGTTAACAAAATAATAATGGCTTTCAAAAATGTACATTCAATTTTTAAATTAAATATTCTGAAAAAGGATCATGAACTTTGACCTCAATTTACCCCTGTCACATATAAAATCAACGCAGAACATCGGTACCACAAAGAAAGTAATGTATTACCCTTTCAAGTGATACCTGTCTCTATGCTCCTCGCAAAATGTTGACATCGATTCAAAATTGAGTGGCTACTAGACGTTCTTACGAACAGGCGGCGGATGGGCGGACCGAATGATGATGGGCGGACGGACGGGCGACGGACGAAGACTTATCACCGTATATCAGCTCATCTCTAAGCCTTTTACTTGTGTTTGCTTATGACCGAAACATGCTTCGTGCATGAACAAAATAATAATGGCTTTCAAAAATGTACATTCAATTATTCTGAAAAAGGGTCATGACCTTTGACCTCAATTTACCCTGTCACATATAAAATCAGAGCTGAACACGGGTACCACGACAAAGGCAAGATATTACTCTTTCGATTGATGTCTGTCTCTACCCTCCTCGCAAAATGTTGAACTCGACTGAAAAATCATGGATTGGCCTCTAGACTAAGGGAAATAAAAGGAATTGAGTGTTAATGCGGTCTGTTAATTGAGTATTCTCCCCTGTCTTCAAATTATTTGCTCATAATAAGAATAATATACTGAAACGAAAAAGAAACGCAACTCGGGAATTTCCGCTATATTGTTTAGTTCTAAGGTTTATATTCTCTCCGCCAGAGTTGCTTGTTCTGCGAAATTTTAAAGGGAACGTTTGGAGCAAAACAAAAAATACAAACAAAAAACAAAACAGCAACACATTTCACACATCAAGGCTAAAGTCTACATTTTTTGGTTTACGTTTAACTTTTTAAAAGTGCGTGGTGGGGGATGGGGTCTAGATATGCGGACCAAGGTGTCCGGGGGCATGCTCCTCATAAACATTTGTGTTTTCTACATGGGAATTGGTAAATTCTGATGCTTATTCTGATCTGATCTTTACCTCGGTCATAGAAGAAAGCTTGAACAAATTCAACAAGTGGACAAAGAGGGCCTATATCGCCCTACCTGCTGTACATATTTGGTGGAATTCAAGTGAAAAACAAAGCTTTTCTGCTCTAAACAAGAAGATCAACGGCACTGAATCGTTCACCTTATGATCTTCGCAAGGTTAAAAAAAGTCAAACAAACTTATTATTGCATAGCAGCATGAGATTATCAGGCCCAGTAAGTGTACATATGATTATAGGATGGGGGCCTCCATGGTTTCCAAGTTATGACCCAGTGGCTATGTCCCAATAGATGGACCCGGGGCCAATGCTGGTTGGATTGTTGTATCCGTCTGTTCATGCTCAATAAGTGGCTATATGGTTATAGGATTGAGAACTCAACAATTTCCAAGTAATGACCCAGAGGTTATGTCCCCAAGGGTGGGATGGAACCCACGGCCGATGCTGGCTGGATGGTTGTATCCGTCTCTTCATGACCAGTAAGTGTATTTGCGGGTTATATGGTGGGGATCTCAACGGTTTATGACCAAAGGGCTATTTTCCCAGGAGTGGGTACGGATCCGGGGCTGATGCCATTTGGATGATTTTTACCATCTATACATGGCCAGAGTGTGTATATATGGTTATAGAGTGGTGATCTCAACGGTTTCCAATTTATAACCCAGGGGGTATATTTTGTTGATAAATTAAGGGCCATAACTCTGGTAATACTAACCCGATCTAGCCGGTTTTCGAACTTGTCAAACTGGCCAGGTTAGATAAAATAAAGGTGCTATCTAGAGTGTTCACAAGGCGGAATATGGCATATTTTAGTAAAAAAAGGGCTATAACTCTGTTGTTACAAACTGATCTGACTGTTTAACCAGGTTTTCCTTGGAAAACTCTGGTTATTAGATTGGAGGTGTCGTTTGGGCGGGCGAGCGTGCATGTGGCGTCAAATTCTTAGTTTCTGCTCAATAACATTTGTTAGGAATGAGGTATTGCGATCAAACTTGCATGGTAGGGAGCTGCTATGGAAAGGAAGCTTTGGATTGCTTTTGTGGTCACTGGGATCCAGGTCAAGGTCACTGTTACTAAAAATAGAAAAACGGTTTCCGCTCAATAACGTTGTTAGGAATGAGGTATTGCGATGAAACTTGCAGGGTATATACGTTATATGGCAAGGAAAATTGGGACTGCATATGGTGTCACTGGGTTCAAGGTCAATAAAAAGTGAAAAGGCGATCCATTGGAAGCAACAAACACAAACAAGAGATAAAAGTAGCAGACTCGGTTTTATTGAGTCTGTTCATGAGGGGTAATATAAAGTGCAACACCTCTCACGCCTCCTAGCACCGGCTTAAGCGATGTCAACGCACAACATGTCTCTGATATGTAAGAAAAAGAACCTATCATGGGTATTCGGTTCAGACAGGGAATTCCAACCCTCGGTATAAGTGTTTTAATCGGAACCTCAGCAAAGCCTCGGTTCCGATAAAAAACGGTTCCGATCAGTAAGTGTACATATGATTATAAGATGGGAGTCTCCATAGTGTACATATGATTATAGGATGGGGGCCTCCGTGGTTTTCAAGTTATGACCCAGTGGCCAGTGGCCATGTCCCAAGAGATGGAGAGGGACCCCGGGGCCAAAGCTGGTTGGATGATTGTATCCGTCTGTTCATGCTCAATAAGTGTCTATATGGTTATAGGATTGGGATCTCAACAGTTTCCAAGTAATGAACCAGAGGTTATGTCCCCACGGCCGATGCTGGCTGGATCGTTGTATCCATCTTTTCATGCCCAGTAAGTGTATTTGCGGGTTATAGGGTGGGGATCTCAACGGTTTCCAAGTTATGACCAAGGGGCTATTTCCCCAGGAGTGGGTACGGATCCGGGGCTGATGCTATTTGGATGGTTTTATCCATCTCTACATGCCCCGTGATTGGGGATATCAACGGTTTCCAAGGTATAACCCGGTGGGTATGTTTTGTCGATAAATCAAGGGCAATATTAATCTGATCTAGCCGGTTTCAGAACTTGTCCGAGCTTCACTAATATATAAATAAAGATGCTAGAGTCTTTACAAGGCGGAATATGACATTTTTCAATGAAACAAGGGCTATAACTCTGGTGTTACTAATCAGGTCTGATTGGTTAACCAGATTTTCATTGGAAAACTCGGGTTAGTAGATGGGGTATGTCGTTTGGCGGACGTGCGAGCGGGCTGTTGTGTGGGTGTGCGTCCGTGCTGCGTCAAACTCTTAGTTTCCCCTCAATAACTTGTGTTATGAATGAGATATTAGAATGAAACTTGTTATGTATGTAGCATATATCAAAGGAAATTTTTGGGATTGCACTTGGGTCACTGCGGTCAAGGTCATTATTACTAAAATAGAAAAACATTTTCCGCTCAATAACTTGAGTTGGGAATGAGATCTTGTAACGAAACGTAATGTGTATGTACCTTATATGGCCAGGAAGCTTTGGATTGCATTTGGGGTCACTGGGGTCAGGGCAAAGGTCACTGTTACTAAAAATAGAAAAACGGTTTCCGCTCGATAACTTTAGTTTGGAATGAGATATTAGAATGAAACTTGCAGGGTGTTGGATGATTGTATCCGTCTGTTCATGCTCAGTAAGCGTTTAACTTTGGTTTCAGAGAAAAAAAAATGTATAAGTTTTTTTCCTATGTAGTATGTTCAACATGTGTTCCTGAGGTGGAACCAAATTTGACCCCATGATCTCGAGTTGACTCGAGTTGAACACACTTGATAGAAGATCATACAGTTCATAAGCTACGTGAGCTAGACGTCTACTTGTTTGCATATTCGAGCGCTGGCGTGGCGCAGTCGGTAACGCGGCAGATTTGTAACCGGAGGTCCCTGGTTCAATCCTCCGTGGTGCCACTGAGTTTCGTCGGTGTGTTCTTGGGCAAGACACTTTCTCTTAGCCTCGTCCGTCGGATGGGGACGTAAACCGGGCTGTCCAGTGTATCGGTCTATCCTCCGAGCAGGTTAAAGAATCATAGGAATCTATTCGATAATAAGAGTAGGGAATGTTCCCGGATTCCTATGTATCCTTCCCCTCTCTCTGAGGTGGCTCTAAATAACCTATACTGTGTTGTTGAGCCGTTAAACAACAATTGGTTGCATATTCCCTGGGTATATGTAAACTGGTAGACCTCTAGCTCATGTAGTTTCAGAGAAGATGTTTAATGAGTCTCGTTTATAACTCTAAGCAAAAGCTGTGACCCCCACCCGCACCCCCACCCCACACACACCCCGCCCTCCACCCTCCCCCCACCGCCACCGGGGTGCGGCCAGAACCCAGAGTCACCATTTGCAAAGACTTGGTAGAGGACCATACGTTTATGCTGCATGCGATATATGAGAGCTATATACCTTGCGGTTTCAGAGAAGACGATTGTCAGGGGCGTAGTGTAGCCTGTTTTCATCATACGTTCAACATACTGCTAATGTGTGAAGCGCCGAGTGGGGGAGTATGGGAGTATGTGACCCCTTTCCACAAAAGGGGTTCGGTGCCTCACCCTTTATATTTTTTCCATATTTGGACCAAAATGGTGCTCGTAGAAGCAATATAGACATTTTATACTGAAGAAGTTGATAATTTTCCACCCTTACCCTCTCACCTCTCTGACTTATTGCATGTTTTAAGTTTAAGTTACTCCCGGGAGTAAGGGAGTATGCCACGCTACGCCCCTGATTGTTTCCCTGTATAAGTCTATGTAAAACATGTGGTCACTGGGGCGGGGCCAAATTTGACCACATGGTCATGGTCCATAAGCTTATGGCAAATGCAAAATAGTAAACCTATGACAATTGTAGTTTCAGAAAAGAAGATTGTTTAAAGATATTCCGATATAACTCGATGTAAAACTGTGACCCTTTTGGCGGGACCAGATTTGACCCCAGCGTCACCATTTGAACACACTTGGTAGAGGACAATAGGTTGATGTACCATGCAATATATGAGAACTTGGCCACAGCGATTATGGTCATGGTCCATAAATATAAAAATAGAACTCGGAACAGCAGAATTGTGTCCATTATTGAATTATTTAATATATTATTCAGTGTTCATCTGATCTTTACAAAGCTATGTCAATCAAATATCTGGAAACGATTGAAAGGCAGCCATATCAGTAGTATAGAAACTGGCGGTTCTGGGACAGTTTTTGCCCTAGTGGTTCCCTCCATGACGAGATGGTAGTGTTGCGTGTTACAGTATGAAAAACAAGCTAAAATCGCCAGAAAACTGAACGAAAACAACAATCAGTTACAAGCCGAGGTGATGCTGTGTTGTCAAGCCCCCCCCCCCCCCCCCCCCCCCCAACAACAATTTTAAAACTCGTTTTGCAAACTCCCTTTCGAAAAAAAAATCCCCAGAACCGCCAGTTTCTATACTACTCGCAGGATAATTGATAATATGACGTGTTACTTTATTTTAACTATTTTCAAATCTAGGTAGAATCTAAACAGGTGGACGCTTCCAGCCAAGCGGCCAACCAGATTTTAAAATAAGTGGTCTATGGAGCGCTGAAATACTTGTCCACCCCTTCAAACTAGTGTTAATGCAATCAAACAAAGTCGGAAGTGACAGGGCAATATCATCCTCGTCGTAGCTACTATTTATATGCTAGTGTATCTTGACCATTGTCTAATATGTATCTTTTGTCGTCATATGCAGACAAACCTCTTATTTTTTTTATTTCATAGCTGTTCAGCTTGTGTTTGTTAGATCTAATAACTTCCATTTTATGGCGAGCTTCCGTTGCGGTGAAAAAAATATTTTTGTAGCTATCATGTGCTATATGTTTTTCGACAAAACATTTTTTGATGCCTTTGCATTTTTTCGTTTAAGTTTTATTAGCCAAAATGTAAGAATATGATTTACTCCTCAATCCAACAAACTCTACGATCATTGCGCCGTAAGCTTCGTCTTTCATTTCACCAATAACCTATTTGTTATTATCAAAATAAAATTTACTTTTCGGATCAGAATCACTGATGTCAAAACGTTCTCTGTCTTTGTAAAGATCCGCATACACATCTTTTGTTCTAATTTCATAACATAGTGAATCAAAAGGACTTCCTCACCATGTGTTAGCTTAACATTAATTATTTTTCTCAAGTTTTCCATGGTTTTACCAAAAACTGAATTATTCATAAGCTTGAAGAAATCTTTTTCGAAAGCATTATTTCCTACTGTTTTTTTGTAGTTTTAAAGTCGATATACACTTTCAACCATTGAGACTCATCAAACTGGATTATCCTGTGTATTTTTTTAACTTTTAATCCTACCTTTTCGTACAGGTTTAAATTGCTATTGTGTGTAACATATTTCTCCTTATCCTTCAATGTTGTCACAATATTCTTTATTTTACGAGAGCGCAATTATTTTATTTTCCGACTTTTGGGCGAATCTACTATCGGCGAAATTTCTCAATCACACGACACAAAACGGCATCAACACCAGGTCTTCTCTACATTTTAATATATTGAACAACGGTTAGCAGGAAGCAGGAGGCAGGTGAGTTAGACAAGATATTTTCATCTGACATTACAACAAGCATGCTACAAGTACCAAGAATAATCTGACAATGTTATATAGGAGTGAAATGAGAAAAATACGAGCAAGCATAGCAGCAGGAAAAAGATGGGGGAAAGATACCAAAGAATTGCAAGACAAATTGAAAATCCTAGTAGCCCAAAGAAAGAAATAAGTTCTGTCTCCAGAAGGTAGAACATTGAGAGCAAAAATAGATTAGATGAAATATTGAAAACCAAGAAAGACCAAAAAGAAGACCAAAATGAAGACCAAGAATGAAGACCAAGAATGAGACCAAGAAGAAGACCAAGAAGAAGACCAAAATGACATCGACGATACACAAGAAATGTCAGATGATAGTACAGATCAAAATGACACCGAAGATAGTACAGAAGATATTGAGGATGAATTGCGAAATAGATTCGCGGATCTTTGGACAAAAGTAAGACATGGTATGCAGAAAAATGAAGATCTGTATGAAATGGCAGACATATCTATACAGTTGAAAAAACTTGGATCCATAGCCGAAAAAGATAAACATGAAATACTCGATTTTTGAACAAAGTTTTTTTGTTGCACATACATACAGATAATCTCATATATTTTCACTGAAAGTAGAAATTTAATCTAAACCTATATTGTATACAATGAACTCGAAAAAACTACCAAAGAAAGAAACATGGAGATAGATGGGAGGGGAGCACTTTGGGTATTCGTTCGAGTAGATAACTAGCGTACTATATAGCAAAAGAAAATGCCTACGACAATAACCTGGTATCAGATATTTCAAAGGTAGACAACACAAAGGGGAATAGTAGAAAAACAAAACTGCAATCTATCCCAGGGATAGAAAAAGCATTCATCGATGATATATATGTATTTCGGTATCTAGGAAAAAATGATGTTCAAGCAAAACAAGGAAAGGTGATGTTAACCGACGGGAAAACAGGTGCTGCAAAATATATTGTCCAAACAATAGCAACATTCGTGTCGAAAACAATCGGACATGGGCGAGACTAGTGTAATGTCAAAATCTATAATTGTACATTGAACACGAATCAGAATAGCATTATCTCGAAAACTATATAAACAAATTAATCGCATACAAGTCGTAGAGTAAAAAAGAACTGGGAACGCATATGGAAAGAAAACCCAATAGGAAATGTACTCTCAAAGATAGATTTGTCAAACATTCCCATAGATATAGTGGAAGAGAAGAAAATTAATCTCTGTCAACTTCTAGAAAGTGTGGGACTAGGAATATACTCTATAGACTACACAAAAGACTATTCTGGAACAATGAAAATATCCAGTCTGGTTGATTATTTCAACTTTGACAGAACGAAGAGCCTATTTTCTGGAATGCAGAGTGAAAAGCCCATAATTCTAGAGAATACGAAATCAGTCGGAAATAATGTCTTCACTACTATACAAACGAGAGATGGAAATGTTGTGAGAACAAAAATATACAACAAGATAGTCTCACACTTTGAAGCTGGTGGTGTACAGAAAGTATTCGGAGGACATCTAGCTGATTTTGTTGATTCCTAATCTGAACGTTTGCGAAATACATTCTCACACCCAGATGTGCAAAAACCAGGATGTACTAGAGTTGAACTTTCAATATACGAAGAACAAAACCATTTGTCAAGAACACATATTCTAGAAGAAAGTGTAGAAGAACTCCCATGTATATTCTACATGTATATACAACCAGCAAAGATTCAATGGACAAATCTAGCAAAGAATATTGATAGAAATATGATTATACTAGATAGCGTTCAAAATATTTTTTACATTGTTTGATATTGTAACACTCACACTGGTAGAACTGAGGGTCTTCATTCTCACCAAAAGTATCATGGGGAAAAAGCAAAGAAGTATGCTCTGTCAGCATTTGTCGTTCGTTGTTGCCCAATATTCTTGCTTGATATACTGCAATACCAAAATAAAAAAAATCTATTTGCTCTTCTAGAATGCTACACCAAAGAACAATGTACGAAATCAATCCTTTGTGATCAAAATCCTTCCAAGGCTAGAACAACGAAAATAGACTACCTCCCACCAACAAATTGTGTAGAGTGGATATGGAAGAGAAAGGGGAAAATAGAATAGGTTATGAGAAGCCTCCATTTCAAATTCTTCAACAAGAAACAGATAGAACTCCACCAAGAAAAGAGAAAGAATAATTGCACAGATATTTGAAGAAGAGGAAAAGGGAAAATGGGTAAAGGTGAACAAAAAAGTGCAGGAGGAAAAAGAAAAGGAGTTGCGCGAATTGGAAAAAACATATGAAAAAAATAGAAAGAGAAAAGAAAATATTAGAAAACGAGTAGAACAGTTATATTATGATTTTCCTGATCGTATAGAATATGTTAGTCGTATACCTATTGGAAAATACTATCTGTTGGAGTTTGCGAATGATACCAAGAAAAAATATGATTAAAAAATTTGCTATTTGAAAAACGATTCCGGTTATCGCACAGTTCACGCTACTGACGGATTGAAGAGAATTTGCACACGAGTAAAAGAACTTAGAATTACAGTTGATTATGACGGCTCGCATTTACTACATACTAGACAAAGTGTTAGTGGAACTATTTTCTTCTAGAGAAAATAAATGGAGTGGAAAAACGATACGATGGAAAGCAACAAGGATAGTGGAAATTATTTGCAACAAAAAAAGAAAAACTTTGTGAAAAAGGATATTTGGAATTGAATGAATGTTTGTTGGATTGTGATGAAAAAGTAAAGAAGGCAGTGAGATGTATTTCCCTACCAGAGGGTGACTACTTCTGTAGAAGATTTGTACGGTATAGAAAGAAAACAATACCATGATTGTACTATGAAGAAAATGATGTTCCAGTTTTTGGGTACTATCTGGAGAAAGAAATGAAGAAAATTACAGAAGGAGCGAAGTCGCCAATTGTAGTACACCTTGGAAAATAAAAGACAACACCTACAAAGGGGAAAGCCAGAATAGCAACTACAGTATTGAATGACACAGTGGAAAATAATATTGAACAAACAGCTCCTCCGAGTTCTACAAAACATGCCAAAGATATTCCGAAAACAACACACACAGTACACAAATATTCTAGAACAACATTTCGTGGGAAAGATAGAATATATATGCACGTGATGACAGGTGACAATGAAGTGGGGATATATGGCCACTACCTAAAAAGAGAAATGGAAAAGTATCTAGGGGATGGAAAGAAAAAACATATCTTGCTCAATATTGGAGAACACAAAAATACTCCTACAAGAAAGCTTGATGTTGATGTTATTTTGACAGAATGTTGAGATTTCGATTCAGACGATTGTGGAAATTTCACCGAAAGCGGACTTGCTAAACTTCAGATGATCTCTACATTCCATTTCGGTGGAGGTATACCAAACGGGGTTTTGGAAATGTTCTTTCCTTGGACATGCTAGCAAGAGGACTTGCCAAACTTCAGATGTGTCTCTACATATTTTTCGATAGAAATATTTCAAAATGGGGTTCTGGTAATGTTTGTGGAGCTATATGTTGAAATATCACCCAGTCAGAGATATCGTAATATCAGGGATGATGAAGAAGATCAAATCAAGAATACTGAAACAGCATCAAATCAATAATTCTGAGATATCACAGAATCAAGAATACTGAAACAGCAAATCAGAGATATTGAGATATCATCAAATCAAGAATACTCAAATAGCAGCAAATCAAGAATACTAAATAGCAGCCAATCAAGAATATTGAGCCTATCATCAAATCAGAGATACCGAGATAACATCAAATCAATAATACTGAAATAGCAGCAAATCATGATTACTGAAATAGTAGCAAATCAGAGATATCGAGATATCATCAAATCAAGAATACTGAAATAGCAGCAAATCAAGAATCCGGAGATATCATCAAATCAGAGATACAGAGATATCATCAAATAACAGCAAATCAAGAATACTGAGATAACAGCAAATCAAGAATACTGAGATAACAGCAAATCAGAGATCTCGAGATATCACGGAATCCATCACAGAATCAAGAATACTGAAATATCATAGAATCGATAATACTGAAATATCACAGAATCGAGAATACTGTAACATCACAGAATCGAGAATATTTAAACATCACAGAATCGAGAATACTGGAACATCACACAATCGAGAATACTGGAACTTCACTGAACCGAGAATATTGCAACATTCCAGAATCCATCATGAAATACAGAAATGTCTAGAATCCATCACAGAATCAACGATATTGGAACATCACAGAATACATCATGGAATACTGAAATATCATAGAATCCATCAGAGAATCAAGGATATTGAAACATCCCAGAATCAAATATATTGGAACATCCCAGAATCGCAGATATACCGAAATATCGCCCAGTCAGGGAAACTAGAATATCATCCAGACAGAGATAAGTTGAGTTAGGAAAGCAAGCTATTTCCATCTAGGATTACAACAAGCATGAAACACACAGCAAGAATACAACAAGCATAATCTAACCATATAATGTAAACGAAATTAAAAAATTACAAGCATGCTTGTTTTTTTCGCTATCTATATCATTTTCCCGCAATGCTACGGGATTAGCACATAACAGGCATGCCAGTGAAAATAAGCAAAGATAAGTTAAGATAAGTTACGATAAGTTAACTTATCTTCTAATCCCGACAATTTTCTACTGTGTCATTCAATACTGTAATTCCTAATCTGGCTTTCCTCTTTGTAGGTGTTGTCTTTTCTTTAACAAGGTGTACTAAAATTGGCAATTTCTTTTCTTCTGTAACTTACTTCATTTCTTTCTCCAGATAGTACCCAAAAACTGGAACATCATTTTTTTCATAGTATAAACATGGTATTGTTTTCTTTCTATACAGTACATATTTTCTACACAAGTAGTCACCCTCTGGTAGGGAAATACATCTCACTGCCTTTTTCACTTTTTCATCACAATCCAACAAATTCATTCAATTCCAAATACTCTTTTTCACTTTCTAGTATAGTTTTTATTTTTTTGTTGCAAATAATTTCTACTATCCTTGTTGGATTTCATCGTATTGTTTTTCCACTCCAAGTACTTTCTCCAGAATAAAAAAATTCCACTAGTACTTTGTCTAGTATGCATGAACGTGAGTCGTCGTAATTATCCTCAATTGCAAGTCCAAGTTCTTCTACTCGTTTGCAAATTCTCTTCAATCCTTCAGTAGCGTAAACTGTGCGATAACCGGAATCGTTTTTCAGATAGTATTTTTTTAATCATATTTTTTCTTGGTATCATTCCCAAACCCCAACAGATAGTATTTTCCAATAGGTATACGACTAAAATATTCTATACGATCAGGAAAACAAGTATGTGACTGTTCTACTCGTTTTCCAATATTTTCTATTCTCTTTCTTTTTTTTCATCTTTATTTTTCCAACTCGCGCAACTCCTTCTCTGTTTCCTCCCAAACTTTCTCTTGCACTTTTGTGTTCACCTTTACACATTTTCCCTTTTCGTCTTCGTCAAATATCTGTGCAATTATTTTTTCTCTTTTCTTGGTGGAGTTCATTGATATGTTTCTATCTGTTTCTTGTTGAAGAATTTGAAATGGAGGCTTCTCATCACCTATTCTATTTTTCCCCTTTCTCTTCCATATCCATTCTATACAATAGTCTGTTAGTTCTATTTTCGTTGTTCTAGTCTTGGAAGGATATTGATCACAAAGGATTGATTTTGTATCTTTTTCTTTGGTGTAGCATTCCAGCGAAGCAAATAGAAATTTTCCATTTGTATTGGGCACAACGAAAGCCAAATGCTGACACACTGACAGCATACTTCTTTGCTTTTTTCCATGATACGTTTGGTGAGAAATTCTACCAGTGTGCGTGTTACAATACCAAACAATGTAAAAATTATTTTGAACTATATCTAGTATAATCATATTTCTATCAATATTCTTTGCTAGATTTGTCCATTGATATTTTGCTGGTTGTTTATAGAATATACCTGGGAGTTCTTCTACACTTTCTTCTAGAATGTGTTCCTGACAAACGTTTTGTTCTCCGTATATTGACAGTTCAACTCTAGTACATCCTCGTTTATGCACATCTGGGTGTGAGAATATAGTTCGCAAACGTTCAGATTTGGAATCAACAAAATCAGCTAAATGTCCTCCGAATATTTTTTGTACATCACCAACTTCAAAGTTTGGGACTATCTTGTTGTATATTTTTGTTCTCACAACATTTCCATCTCTCGTTTGTATAGTAGTGAAGACATTATTTCCGACTGATTTCGTATTCTTTCTCTATAATTGTGGGCTTTTCACTCTGCATTCCAGAAAATAGGCTCTTCGTTCTGTCAAAGTTGATATAGTCAACCAGACTGGATATTTTCATTGTTCCAGAATAGTCTTTTGTGTAGTCTATAGAGTATATTTCAAGTCCCACACTTTTTAGAAGTTGACAGAGATTAATTTTCTTCTCTTCCACTATATCTATGGGAATGTTTGACAAATCTGTCTTTTAGACTACATTTTCTATTGGGTTTTCTTTCCATATGTTCCCAGTTCTTTCTTGCTCTACTACTTGTATGCGATTCAATTATTTCTACAGTTTTCGAGATACTGCTACTCTGATTCGTGTTCAATGTACAATTACAGATCTTGACATTACAATAGTCTCGCCCGTGTCCGATTGTTTCCGACACTAATGTTGCTATTGTTTGTACAATATTTTTTGCAGCACCTGTTTTTCCTTCGGTTAACATCACCTTTCCTTGTTTTGCTTGAACATCCTTTTTTCCAAGATACCCAAATACATATATATCATCGATGAATGCTTTTTCTGTCCCTGGGATAGATTGCTGTTTTGTTTTTCCATTATTCCCCTTTGTGTAGTCTTCCTTTGAAATATCTGATACCAGGTTATTGTCGTAGGCATTTTCTTTTGCTATATAGTATGCTAGATATCTACTCGAACGAATCCCCAAAGTGCTCCCATTTATCTTCATGTTTCTTTCTTTGGTATTTTTTTTCTGAGTTCATTGTATATGTTTAGATTAAATTTCTACTTTAGGGGAAAATATATGAGATTATCTGTATTTATTTGCAACAAAAACTCTGTTCAACCAATCGAGTATTTCATGTTTATATTTTTCGGCTATGGATCCAAGTTTTTTCAACTGTATAGATATGTCTGCCATTTCATACAGATCTTCCTTTTTCTGCATACCATGTTTTACTTTTATCCAAAGATCCGCGAATCTATTTCGCAATTCATCCCCAATATTTTCTATACTATCTTCGGTGTCATTTTGATCTGTAATATCATCTGACATTTCTTGTGTATCCTCGATGTCATTTTGGTCTCATTCTTGGTCTCATTCTTGGTCTTCTTTTTGCTCTTTCTTGGTTTTCAATATTTCATCTAATCCGTGTAATTGTTTTTGTAATTCTTTGACATTTCTCCCGCATCTCATCCCTGCTGCTATGTTTGCTCTCAGTGTCCTACCTTCTGGAGACAGAACTTTTTTCTTTCTTTGGGCTACTAGGATTTTCAATTTGTCTTGCAATTCTTTGGTATCTTTCCCCCATCTTTTTCCTGCTGCTGTGCTTGTTCGTATTTTTCTCAGTTCGCTCATATATAACATAGTTAGATTATTCTTGGTGCTTGTAGCATGCTTGTTTTAATGTCAGATGAAAATATCTTGTCTAACTCACTTGCGTCCTGCTTAACGTTACTCGTTCAATATTGCAAAATGTAGAAATACTCCTGCAAGAAGACCCGGTGTTGATGCCGTTTTGAGTCGTCTGATTGGGAAATTTCGCCGAAAGTAGATTCGCCCAAAAGTCGGAAAATAAAATAATTGCGCTCTCGTGAAATAAAGAAACTTGTGACAACATTGAAGGATAAGGAGAAATATGTTACACACTATAGCAATTTAAAACTGTACGAAAAGATAGGATTAAAAGTTAAAAAAATACATAGGATACTCCAGTTTGATGAGTCTCAATGGTTGAAAGTGTATATCGACTTTAATACTGCAAAAAGAACAGTAGGAAAAAGTCCTTTCGAAAGAGGTTTCTTCAAGCTGATGAATAATTCAGTTTTTGGTAAAACCATGGAAAACTTGAGAAAAATAATTAATGTTAAGCTAACACACGGCGATGAAGTCCTTTTGAAATATGCGGCAAGACCATCGTTTATTTCTTGTAAAATGTTTAGTGAAAACTTGTTTGCTATCAATAGTATGAAAGAACGACTAGTCTAAAATCGCCCCTGTTATGTCGGTATGTGTATTCTGGACTTGTCAACAAACTTAATGTAGGATTTCCACTACAATTACACTAAAAACAAATAAAATATTAATGATACTGATTCACTATGTTATACAATTGGAACAAAAGATGTGTTTGCTGATCTTTACAAAGACAGAGAACTTTTTGACAACAGTAATTCTGATCGGAAAAGTATATTATATTTTGATAATAACGAAGAGGTTATTGGAGAAATGAAAGACGAAGCTTATGGCGCAATGCTCGTAGAGTTTGTTGGATTGAGGAGTAAACCATACTCTTACATTTTGGCTAATAAAACTTAAACGAAAAAATGCAAATGCATCAAAAAATGTTTTGTCGAAAAACAGATAGCACATGATAGCTACAAAAATATTTTATTCACAGCAACGGAAGCTCGCCATAAAATGAAAGTTATCAGATCTAACAAACACAAGATGAACAGCTATGAAATAAACAAAAAAAAGCTTGTCTGCATATGACGACAAAAGGTACATATTAGACAATGGTCAAGATACACTAGCATATAAGTAGTAGCCACGACGAGAATAATATTGCCCTGTCCCTTCCGACTTTGTTTGATTGCATTAAAACTATTTTGAAGGGGTGGATAAGTATTTCAGCGCTCCATAGACCACTTATTTTAAAATCTGGTTGGCCGCTTGGCTGGAAGCGACCACCTGTTTAGATTTTACTTAGATTTGAAAATAGTTAAAATAAAGTAACACGTCATATTATCAATTATAATGCGAGTAGTATAGAAACTGGCGGTTCTGGGGAATTTTTTTCCAAAGCGGAGTTTCCAAAACGAGTTTTAAATGTGTTGGGGTGCTTGTTTTTCATGCTGTAACACGCAACACTACCATCTCGTCATGGAGGGAACCACTAGGGAAAAACTGTCCCAGAACCGCCAGTTTCTATACTACTAATATGGCTGCCTTTCAGTCGTTTCCAGAAATTTTACTGACATAGCTTTGTAAAGATCAGATGAACACTGAATAATATATTAAATAATTCAATGATGGACACAATTCTGCTGTTCCGAGTTCTATATTGATATTTATAGTTAGCTCTACTGACCATCGGCCAGCAGAGCTTATGATGGTCTGTAGAGCTTATGAGTTGTCCGTCCTCCGTCGTCCGTCCGTCCTCCGTTAACTTTTGCCTTGTGAACTATATATCACCTTCGTTTTTAATTCGATATTTTAACAAACTTTGTCTCGTCCGTTAACTTTTGCCTTGTGAACAATATATCACCTTCATTTTTAATTCGATCTTTAATAAACGTTGTCAAGGTCTTTATATCAATGAACGCTCGGACAAGTTCGAAAACCAGCCAGATTGGATTAGTTATACTAGAATTATGACTCGTTTTACAAAAACAGGAACACTCTAGCACCTTCATTTAGTAGTTGATCTTTACCAAACTTGGTCAGAGTGTTGCTATTAATAAAACTCGGACAAGTTCGAAAACCAGCTATATCGGACCTGGAACACGAGCGTTATGGCACATTTATTTACTGGAAAATGCCATAGTGTGTCTTGTCAACACGTACTCTAGTACCTTCATTTTGTATCTGATCTTTACCAAACTTGACAAAAAAGCTCAGACTATCAAAAAAATTCAAAAGAAGTCCCCGTGGTCCAAAATGGCTGTGGCCCAGTTCTCATATATTGCATGGAACATCAACTTATTGTCCTCTACCAAGTGTGTTCAAATGGTGACGCTGGGGTCAAATCTGGTCCCGCCCCGAGGATCACAGTTTTACATCGAGTTATATCGGAATATCTTTAAACAATCTTCTTCTCTGAAACTACAAGAGCCATAGGTTTACTATTTTGCATTTACCATAAGCTTAAGGACCGTGACCATGTGGTCAAATTTGGCCCCGCCCCAGTGGTCACAAGTTTTACATACACTTATACAGGGAAACAATCAGGGGCGTAGCATGGCATACTCCCTTACTCCCGGGAGTAACTTGGAAAAATCAATGTAAAAATGAAAATCATAAAAAGTTAAAAAATGAAATAAGTCAGAGAGGGGAGGCACCCGAACCCCTCTTGTGGAAAGGGGACACATACTCCCATACTCCCCCACTTGGCGCTTCACATATTAGCAGTATGTTGAAAACAGGCTACACTACGCCCCTGACAATCGTCTTCTCTGAAACCGCAAGGTATAGAGCTCTCATATATTGCATGTAGCATAAACGTATGGTCCTCTACCAAGTCTGTGCAAATGGTGACTCTGGGTTCTGGCTGCGCCCCGGGTGGCGGTGTGGGGAGGGGGGAGGGCGGTGTGTGTGTGGGGTGGGGTGGGGTGTGGGTCATAGCTTTTGCTTAGAGTTATAAACGAGACTCATTAAACATCTTCTCTGAAACTGCATGAGCTAGAGGTCCACCAATTTACATATACCCAGGGAATATGCAAACAATTCAATTTAATGTTGTTTAACGGCTCATCAACACAGTATAGGTTATTTAGAGCCGCCCGAGAGAGAGGGGAAGGATACATAGGAATCCGGGAACCGTGCCCTACTCTTATTATTGAATAGATTCCTATGGTTCTTTAACGTGCTCGAAGGATAGACCGATACACGGGACCGCCCGGTTTACGTCCCCATCCGACGGACGAGGCTAGGAGAAAGTGTCTTGCCCAAGAACACACCGACGAAACTCAGTGGCACCACGGAGGATTGAACCAGGGGCCTCCGGTTCCCAATCTGCCGCGCTACCGACTGCGCCAGGCCAGCCCTCGAATATGCAAACAAGTAGACGTCTAGGTCATGTAGCTTATGATCTTCTATCAAGTGTGTTCAACTCGAGTCAACTCGAGACCATGGGGTCAAATTTGGTCCCACCTCAGGAACACATGTTGAACATAGTATATAGGGAAAAAACTTACACAATGTTCTGCTCTGAAACCACAGTTAAACACTTACTGAGCATGAACAGACGGATACAATCATCCAGCCACCCTGCAAGTTTCATTCTAATATCTCATTCCAAACTAAAGTTATCGAACGGAAACCGTTTTTCTATTCTTAGTAACAGTGACCTTGACCCTGACCCCAGTGACCCCAAATGCAATCCCAAGCTTCCTTGCCATATAAGGTACATACACAGTAAGTTTCGTTACAAGATCTCATTCCCAACTCAAGTTATTGAGCGGAAAACGTTTTTCTGTTTTAGTAATAATGACATTGACCTTGACCGCAGTGACCCAAGTGCAATCCCAAAACTTTCCTTTGATATAAGCTACATACATAGCAAGTTTCATTCTAATATCTCATTCATAACAAAAGTTATTGAGCAGAAACTAAGAGTTTGACGCAGCACGGACGCACACCCACACAAAAGCCCGCTCGCACGTCCGCCAAACGACATACCCCAATCTAATAACCGGAGTTTTCCAAGGAAAATCTGGTTAAGCAGTTAGACCTGATTAGTAACACCAGAGTTATAGCCCTTGTTTCACTGAAAAATGTCATATTCCGCCTTGTGAAGACTCTATCACCTTTATTTATCTATTAATGAAGCTTGGACAAGTTCGAAAACCAGCTAGATCAGGTTAATATTGCCCTTGATTTATCGACAAAACATATCCACCGGGTTATTACTTGGAAACCGTTGAGATCCCAATCTACAACCCTATATACACTCACGGGGCATGTATAGATGGATAAAACCATCCAAATAGCATCAGCCCCGGATCCGTACCCACTCCTGGGGAAATAGCCCCTTGGTCATAACTTGGAAACCGTTGAGATCCCCACCCTATAACTACTGGGCATGAAAAGATGGATACAACCATCCAGCCAGCATCGGCCGTGGGGACATAACCTCTGGTTCATTACTTGGAAACTGTTGAGATCCCAATCCTATAACCATATAGACACTTATTGAGCATGAACAGACGGATACAACCATCCAACCAGCATTGGTCCCGGGTCCATCCATTGGGACATAGCCACTGGGTCATAAATAAGCTTGTTTTACTTTTTTTATCCTTGCGAAGATCATAAGGTAAACGTTTCAGTGCCGTTGATCTTCTTGTTAAGAGCAGAAAAGCTTTGTTTTTCGCTTGAATTCCACCAAATATGTACAGCAGGTAGGGCGATATAGGCCCTCTTCCACTTGTTGAATTTGTTCACGCTTCTTCTATGACAGAGGTAAAGATCAGATCAGAATGAGCATCAGAATTTACCAAGTCCCATGTAGAAAACACAAATGTTTATGAGGAGCATGCCCCCGGACACCCTGGTTCGCCTATCTAGATCCCATCACCAACCACGCACTTTTAAAAAGTTAAACGTAAACCAAAAAATGTAGACTTTAGCCTTGATGTGTGAAATGTGTTGCTGTTTTGTTTTTGTTTGTATTTTTTGTTTTGCTTCAAACGTTTCCTTGAACATTTCGCAGTACAAACAACTCTGGCGGAGAGAATATAAACCTTAGAACTAAACAATATAGCGGAAATTCCCGAGTTGCGTTTTTTTTCGTTTCAGTATATTATTCTTATTATGGGCAATAGACACATGCAAATAATGTGATGACAGGGGAGAATACTCAATTAACAGTCCGCATTAACACTC